>PVKE010024503.1:0-23759 GCA_004027555.1 Craseonycteris thonglongyai | reverse complement strand
TCTGCAGTTTACAAATATCGAGCCAATTGTCTCCTTCTGTATCAATCCTTTTACTTGCCAAATAAATGGAATAGAACTAGCCACATGTATTGCAGACCTTGTTCAGGGGAAAGCAGAAGAACTAGAGTTAGAAATTTTGAACCTTAAGAACAATATTTTGCTAAAATCCTTAATATCAGAGGACTTATGGAACATAGTCAACAAAGAAAGTTTCCCATTTTTTAAAAAAAGCTGCATATAAAATCAAATTGTTTTTCGGGTCAACAAATTTATGTGAATCTTTGTTTTCAAACATAAATTTAATAAAATCATGATATCGATCTCGACTTACCGATGAGCATCTTAATAATTGTTTGCTAACAGGGTTGTCGTCATACTCTCCTAATTATGAGGCACTGGCCAATGAAATGCAATGCCAAAGATCACACTGACAGATTGCTTTTTTTATGTTTTCTTTTATGTTTTTTTAAATGATTTTATTATACGTGTGTTTTTTATTTACTTTGTATTACGTTTTGTATATATGTTTCTTTGTGTGTATATAATGTGTACAATAAATTTATTATTTTAAAATTATTTTTGTTTTGTTTTTTATTCTTGTTCAATAATAAATATCCTTAGAAATAGCTGGTGCCCACCAACCTACCGATATTTTAGAATGCGCCCTAGGGTATAAAAAGGTTGGGAACCCCTGCCCTAAATGGACAGATCTTGTCCCCAGGACTAAGATTAACAGCAGCCTGTGTGATCATGGCCATAGTGAACACTTTTTCCTGTAGTCATTCATAAATCCACCCTCTGTTACTTCAAAGACTCATGACAACACAGCCCTTCTCAGGGCTGCCAAACCTGTGATTACTTGTTCCCTCATGCCCCTGGCATTCTCAGCAGTGACCAGCCTGGCCTCACGTTGCTGCAGCTGCCAACAGCTTTATGTTGTTGTGGCCTCCCAGACTCCCATCCACAGCTGTGACCAAGCAGTCATTCAGCAAAACATGCTGAGCCATTATTGCATACAAGGCAGGGGCCCAGATGCCCCTGGGGTCAGCCATCACTTGGGGGATGGGATGTCTTCCCACCACTTTACCCATCCTGTGAGCTTTGCAATCAGAGAGAACTGGTTGTAACCACACTCCATCATTTACAAGCTGTGTGGTCATGAATCAGTTCCTCACTATCTTGCTCTTCAGTTCTTCTGAGTATAAAGAATGAAATACAAATGTAAAATAATGTATTAATTATGTCATATATAGATTATTTATACAGGTGCCTAGGACATAGTGTAAAAACCAGGGTTTCTCAGCACTATTGACATTTTAGGAGGATATTTCTTTGTTGTGTGTGGGGGGCGGGGGCTGTTTTGTGCATTGTGAGATGTGTAGCAGCATTCCTAACCTTCACCCACTAGATGCCAGTAACAACCCACCAGCTATAACAACCCAAAATGTTTGCACACATTGCTAAATGGTCCTTGTAGGACAGAACTTCTTCTGGTTGAGAACCACTATGTAAAAACGAAAATAAGAGTATCTCCTATTGCTATCCGCATAATCAATTGAGAAACAGCATACCGGTACTTCAAACATGCCACTGCAGATGCAAATTCTACTTCTCGGGAAGAAAAGCATGTGGGATCCAGAAAAGTGAAAGAACCAGGCTTACCCTTACAATGATCCTTTCAGAGATATGGGCAGACAACAGGTAGAACTGGTCTTGATCAGCAGCATACAGTCCAACCACCAACATAAAGTATCTAATTCAGAAACAGCAGACCAATGGCAACACATCAGGAAACAGAGACATAATTTGTGTAATCAAATACAAGCCCACAGTTAATCAGTAGTGAATTTACCTAGATGGGTTTGTACATTTAAAGATTATATATTTAAAGATTTTTCTCCTCTGCTCTAAATAGCCCCTCCTGGGAAATGAGAGAACAGTTGATTCACTCATTCTTGTTCTGGGTCCACCCTTTGCCCAATTTGAGATGTTTGTGAACTGTGTTGCAGGCCCCCAAGAAGCCTTCACTGGGAAGACATCCTGCTGGGGGCCTGGGCTCAGCCCACCTGCGCTGACTCGGCATAGGCCACATGTCTGTGCCCTTGACACGGCAGTGCTCATAAACACATGCACAACAGGAAATCACAGTAGAATACCCTTTATCCAGAGTCGCCCAGGCTACATGTCCTAGGCCTCAATAGAGGGAGGCTCACAGAGTTTGTTCAGCCACAATGGACCTTTCCCATCCCCAACTGCTCTTGGCCATGTACCCTATACCTGCCACATCCTCTAGTCATGACTTAAGTCAAAAACCTGAACCCTCCCCTGTTGCTCCCAAGGCAATTCATCCTGTTATTTCAATTGCTTCTTTTTAAAGATTTATTTTTATTGTTTTTTACAGAGAGAGAGAGAGAGAGAGAGATACAGAAACAGAGAGAAGGAAGAGGGCCAAGAGAAGTCTCCATAGTTGCACATCATTGGTTTTTCCACATAGTTTCATTCCACAGGTGAGCATAGGGCTGCGCAGGGCAGGAACTGGGCCGGGGTCTCACCCCAGTTTGGTTCTCACTGGGGGCACTCCCCAGTTCAGCATATGGGTCCGCACGGCTGGTGCCAGGATTCGATCTTTGGTCCCCGGGGCTGCAAAGCGAACACTTAACCCACTGAGCCATCCCGGCTTCCCCTCAATTGCTTCTTAATATGTACCATTGATGAGACATTTTTAAGATCAGCCCACTTATTGAAAAGCAAAATAAATACTGTCTTTATCAGAGGAAACTTTTGCTTTAAGACCTAACTTTATGAAAAACTTCACTAACTTCCTCTGTAATACTCTATAGACTCTCATCCCTAGAGAACAAGAGTTCTCCTTCATGTCTAAAATAAGTTAGTTATTATCATCATTACTATTATTAAAGATTTGTTCTATTGTTTTGAGTGGTGAGACAGGGAGAGAAGTGGGGAGGAGCCCAAAACAGTCTCTATAGTTGTATATCATTAGTTGTGACATGGTTTCATTCCACACAGGTGGATGTGGGGCCACATGGGGTGGGAACTGAACTGAGGACCTCCCACTTGGGAGGTGAGAACCTTCACTGCCATCCCTGTGGTTACCAGTTATGCCACAGTTCAGCATATGGGGCTGCATGGGCCAGGGCCAGGAATCAAACCCCAGACCTCGCAATAGTGAGGCAAGTGCTCAGCTTCTGAGCTATCCCAGCATCCCCATCATTACTATTGTTATGATTATTAGCTACTATCTATAGAGTGCTCCACATGTCATGCACTGGGCTAAACAGTTTATTGACTTTATTTCATTTAGAGCTTCAGAACCATCTTATAGATGTAGGATATTATTATTGCCCCCATTGTACAGGATAGAAAAATGAATCTCAGAGAGGTTGAGTTATGTGCTCAAGATCACCCAGCTAGTAAATGGCAGTATCAAATATTCAAACTCAATTTTGTCCAAGTAAAAAACTTATATTCTAACCAAAGGTTCTCAAACATAGTTATACATCAAAGTTAACTGGAGGGCTTGTTAAAATACAAATTGCTGGGTCCCACCCACATTCATAAGATCTTGGGTGATGCCTGAGAATTTTCATTTCTATGACAGTAAGTGTGCAGATGCTACTATCTCTGCCAGTCCTAGGACCACACTATGAGAACCACAGGTCTAAGTCATTAATGCAAATTTATTTTCTTTTTTAATCAAAAGAAGCTACAGCAAAGCTGCAGGATTCAGGGCATCATATTAGTGACCAGCACAAGATTTGAGAAATGCAGTCAATCCTCAGCCCTTGGACAGCAATGAGATATAAACACTCCAGAGAACCATGGAGGGAACCAAAGAGAGTGAGTCGGTGACTGGGCATTTCAGGGATGAGAATGGAAGAAGGAAAATGTGTGAGAGTAGGTGAGATGTTTTAATAAGGGAGTCAGAGAGAAATAGAATGAAACAACGAGTGAGAGAGACGGCAGAGACAGCTCAATTTGCTGGCTGGTAGGGCCCAGAGGAGCAGAGACGGCCTCTGCAGGACACCGCCCAGTCAGACAGAGCACCAGCTGCTGCAGGACGGACACAGAAGCACTGGTACCTCTGGTCAGGGTTTGGTTTCCCCTTCTTTCTCATGTTATTTGCTGTGGTTTCGCTGAAGTGTAGTCGGCCCAGTGTTACTTTGGTGACTTGGTCAGTCTGCAGGTCAATTCTAAAACAAACAGCAGAAATAGCAAGACTGTATAAGAACATGGAGTCTTTGATGATATCTAACCCATCCTGAAATTCTCAAGTGTGTTCAGTCCTCAGTTCTCATCACACTGCAGAGGACAGTTTATTCCAGTTACAGATTTTTAATAAACTATCCACAGCATGACTAGGAATGGCTGCCAGGGAAGGACACAGAATAATACTAGAATGGTAAAAATTGCTCATTCAGACAGACCTTAAGAACAGAGTTTCTGACTCATAAGCGCCATATGCTCCCTCTACCACATATGGGTACCTTTACCTCCACAGTGGAGAGAAAAGACATTTCATTTGTCCTCTGGCACTGTTTCTATAGCACTTGACTCTTGACTGAAGCGATTTCTCTTGGTTCCTCATGAACTGCTTCTCGTCTCTTCCCCATATTTGCCCTCTCCTGGCCTGATTGTGAGAGGCAGCTTGCTTCTAAGGAAGACCACACATAGCCTGCCTGAATGAAGGCAATCCACATGCATCAGGCAAGTTTAGAGCTGTGTTTGTATACATGGCTCCCACTCAAGCGTCAGGCTGAGTTCCTGCCTTGTCTGTCCCAGCTAAGGGACCATCTCTTTCCCAGACAAAATGGGACTGACTCAGAGTCAAAACACTGAAACGGTTCAACTGCATCCCAGTCAAATCAGCTGAAACCAAATCCCATTCCTAAGTCCTTTCAAAGGGACTCTCATTTTGGTTCATTATATTTCTTTGAATAATCCTAGACTTGTATGGTTTCTATTTTGGAACCCATTAGGAAATCTATCAACATAGCTTTAAAAAAATAAGAAAACAGGGGAAGCTGGGATGGCTCAGTAGGTTAAGCACTCACTTTGTAGCCCTGGGGACCAAGGATCAAGTCCCAGCCCTGGCCCGTGCGGGCCCATATGCTGAACTGGGTAGTGCCCTCAGATCAGTTCTCACCAGGGTGAGACCCCAGCCCAGTTCCTGCTCTGTGTGGCCCCACTCCCACCTGTAGAATGAAACTATGTGGAAAAACCAATGATGTGCAACTATGGAAATTGCTCTGGGCTCTCCCCTTCTCTCTGTCTCTGTATCTCTCTCTCTCTTTCTCTCTCTCTGTCAAAAACAATAAAAATAAATCTTTTAAAAAAATAATAGGGGAAGCCGGGATGGCTCAGTGGGTTAAGCGCTCACTTTACAGAGCCAGGGACCGAGGATTGAATCCCGGTCCCGGCCAGTGCGGATCCATATGCTGAACTGGGGAGTTCCCCCAGTTCAGTTCTCTCTCTGTCTCTGTATCTCTCTCTCTCTCTCTCTGTCAAAAACAATAAAAAAATAAATAAATCTAAAAATAAAAAAAGAAAGGGAAAGCCGGGAATTTCTCATTAAAGAAAACAGTGAATCATAAGAAAAGCATGGATCCAGAACTTTGAAATTAATTCTACCAGCATAGTGCTGCTTTAAATAAAAAATTAAATAAACTATAATCTATCTCAAGGAACCAAAGTTGTTAGCAAGATTGTCAGTAGTAAATGATTACAAAAAATAATAATAATTTTTAAAATGCAACTTTCTATAATACTTTTTTTTGCAATTATTTCAATATATTTTACCTACTTTTCTTTCGTTGATAAGCATGTGTTCATAACATTGAAATATTATTAATTTAGTTTATACAGTAGAATTCAATTTAAATAAGCAAAATAAATTGGTTAATAAATTAGGTCTTTTTGCCAAAATATTCACAGAAGAAATCAGAAAAAATATTCTTACTTAACAGGATTGAAAATCTTTTTGCTTCTATCTGCTTGGGACTGCTCAATAGCAATTATTTGATTGGTGGCTTCTACCTGTGTGGAACAACAGAAAGTAAATTACTTAATAAATTAATTTATTTTAATAAAAATATGCATTAGTATATAGTGTTCAAAACCTTAAAAAGGGGGATGCCAGGATAGCTCAGTGGTCGCCTTGCAGCCCCAGGGTCTGAGGATCAAATCCTGAACCCAGCCCATATGCTGAACAGGGGTGTGGCCCCCAGTTTGGATCTTGCCTGGGCTAGCTTCCCATGCGGGAGGCCCCAGTTTGGCCCCCAGGTTGCAGGGGCATGCCTCCCATGTGGGAGGCCCCCAGCCAGGTTCCTGCTCTGCTTGTTCCCTGCCCCCTAGCCCCCAGCTCACCTCTGTGGAACAAAATCATGTCAAAAACTGATGATGTACAACTATGGAGACTGCTCTGGGCCTTCCCCCTTCTCTTTGTCTCTCCCTGTCTCTGTCTCTCTCTATCAAAAACAATTAAATAAATCTTAAAAAAAAAACAACTTAAGTTTTCCAGGACATTACTGTAGGCACTGGGCAGGAGGGGCAAGCCACTGAAAAGATGTGTAAGACAATGGCTCTGACCTTAAAGCAGTGTGCTGTTGGTGAAAAAAGAATAAATACATGTAAAACTACCCAATGAAAATACAAGACAACAGAGTATTTCAGGTAAATAGAGAGTACAGAATAGGCTAGTTGAAAACTGAAACATTGGAAGCAAAACCCAGTAGCTAGCAGCTCAAAGAACGATGCATGCATGCTATAAATACTTGTTGAGCACCTGCTATGCACCAGGCATTGCTTATGGCATTAGAGATGAGAAATTGACAAAATTAATAGAAATTCATGCCCTTGTGGCACTTACATTCCAATCAGAAGAAACAATGATAATAAAAATAAATAAAATACAGGAAATGACATTTATTTAGAATGTACTACAACTTATTAGTAGCGAAAAGTGGCAATGGCCTGGTGAGATCTGAACTGTCATCTATGGCTTGTGGGTATTTTCAGAGTAACAATCTTTCAGAAATGCAATTGGGTAACCTACACCAAAAGTTTTAAAAATGTTCATTTATATCTTTAATGTGTATGTTTCTCTTCTGGAATTTGTCCTCATGCAAAGATGGGTATGTGTGGATGGTGACTGCAGTTTTATTAACAACAAAAAATTGTACCGTAAATACTTACAATAGCACAGGAATTCATGTGGTATATCTAGTCAACAGAAAATTATATCATTCTTGTAAATAATAGTTGATAGAGTCTTTAATATCACAGTGTTATTTTTACTGTATATTACAATATGATATTAACTTTAATAACAGAAAAAAATAAGGAAAAATTAGGCTACCAAATAGTGGATTCCAAATGTGAATAATTTTTTCTCTTTGTATTTTTTATATTGTATTTATATTGTATGAAGTTTTCACAATAAACTCATTACTTCCAAAATCAAAAAAATATGGGAGTTTTTTGTTGCTGTTATTTTGCTTGTATTTGCTTGTATTTTGTTTTGTTTTGGCTTGTTTAGGTTTGGTTTGGTTTGGTTTGGTTTGGTTTGGTCTGTGTAGGTTTGGTTTGGTTTGGTTTGGTTTGGTTTGGTTTGGTTTGGTTTAAGAGCTCAATTTAGAGTAAGAGCAACTGATGTATACAGCAGTCTAGCCCCATTTGGGGAAGCTCAGTGCCTAAGCCCAGATGAATGATCAGAATAAAATATGGACAATGGATACACCTTCTCCTAAGGCACTGGTAATAATTTAATAAATCTGATCACTCAGAGGACATCCTAACTGAATTATCAACCCAGCTCTGTCATTTATTATCTTGGATAAACTGTGTAACATACAGAGCCTCAGTCTCCCCTCTCTGTTAAACTTGAAAAGAGAGGATAGGACAGAGACTAGATTAGGGGTTCCTTGGGTTTTTTTTAAGTCAGAGTCCTCTTTAAGAATTTGGTGAAAACTTTGAATCTACTCCATATGAAAATGTATGAGCACCAAAAAGCATAAAATTGGGGAAGCTGATATGGCTCAGCAGGTTAAGCACTCATTTCGCAGCCCTGGGGTCTGAGGATCGAGTCCCAGTCTCAGCCTGTGTGTACTCATATGCTAAACTGGGGTGTGGCTCCAGTTTGGTTCTTGCTGGGCAAGCTTCCCATGTGGGAGGGCCCTGGTTTGGCCCCCAGATCATGGGGGTGTGCCTCCATGTGGGAGGCCCTTGGCTTGGTGCCCATCCTGCAGACCCCCACCTTCCTGTGTGGAATGAAACCATGTTGAAAACTGGTGATGTACAACTACGGAGACTGCTCTGGGCCCTTCCCCATCTCTCTCTCTCCCTCTCTCTTTCTGTCTCTGTCTTTCTCTCTGTCAGAACAATAACATAAATCTTTTCTTTAAAGCATAAAATAAATAAAAATACATTTAGTAGAAGAAATATAAGATTTACACACTCTAAACTACAAAACTTCAGTTTGAAGTGATGTTGTACCAAGTTCTGAATCCAGGCTTAAGGAATTAGCATCCTCTGCTTCCTACATGTTTGAACATTTACTCTTAGAACCCATTGACAATGCTGTGAAGAAGCACAAGCTATCCAAGAGAGAGGTCACATGGAGAAAAGCCAAAGTCTCCCAGCTACCGTCTCTTGGAACTCCTAGCTGATGACCAACACAAACTTGACAGATATGTCAGTGAGCCATCTTGAAAATTAGATCTAGACTCAATTAAGTTACCCCAGCTGCTGATTCCTGAACAGAAATAATTTGTCTAAGTGAAGCCCTAACCAAGTCACAGATTTGTGACCCACATAAATGGTTGTTAATATTTTAAGTTGCTAAGTTTGGGGGTAAGTTTGTTACGCTACAGTAGATAACTAGAACCCTTAATAAATGTTGGCTGAATTAAATGGAACTAAATAAAGACTTACCTTAACCCCAAAAGCTTTCAAGTAAAACATTTGTATTGGCTTTAGTCCCATTTGGGTTTTGACAAATTTTGGATTCCCCCAAACTTGGATATGAATGGTTATCTGAAAATGGTTTTTCTTTTGACAAACAAAAGCTTCATCAGCTGGTGAAAAATTAAATCCTTTGTCTGTGACAACTCGATATCCTATATTGGGTCTATGAAAAGAGAAATCAACAAACCAGTTTTATACACATTTTTGTTCATTAAACTGTATAAATATTTCAATAAAATGTATTACAGAAAGTATTTTTTGCTATATTTAATCAGTTGATTTTGTGAATTTTTACTGAGAAAATAAAAGTGAAATTTCAGAACACATCTGGCTCTCTCACATCTTTTTATCTTTTCACAAGAAAGGAGCACAATTCTTGCCAATTGGAGGCATTTATTCCTCAGCTTGCCTTTTCCTTTTCTCCTTTCTAGACTTCTAATTTGACTTCACCATATAATATAAAATGTACACAAAGATTAGAAGTTGAGAAGTCATTGCATTTTTCAGACCCGTGAAATATATGGGGTAGAATTTATCTCTTCTCCTTTAAAAAAAAAAGTCTCTAAATTTTATCAGCGACACCATACTCAAATAGTCACTCAGATGAATAACTATTCAGCCTACTGGTGGTCATATGAATAAAGCAGACAGGTGAGAAATACCAGGAATAGCTTTATCCAATTAACCAGGGCCAGGCATACTACTAATAGAAAACTTGTGTTCCCCAGAGCAAGCTTGTTCAGCCAGCAGCCTGCAGGCCACATGTGGCTCAGGACAGTTTTGAATGTGACACAACACAACTTTGTAAACTTTCTTAAAACAGTATGAGGGGATGCTAGGATGGTTCAGTGGGTTGAGCTCTTGCTTTGCCCGGCCCCGGTCCATGCAGATTCATATGCTGAACTGGGGTGTGCTTGCTGGTGAGAGCTTTCCATGAGGGAGGCCCCCAGCCTGGTTTCTGCCCTGTGCAGCTCTGCATCCACCTGTGGAGTGAAGATATATCGAAAACTAATGATGTACAACTATAGAAACTGCCCTGGGACCTCCTTCCTCTGTCTGTCTGTCTGTCTGTCTGTCTGTCTGTCTGTCTCTCTCTCTCTCTCTGTCAAAAATAATAAAAATAAATCTTTAAAAAATAAAACATTATGAGATTTTTTTTTCTTTAGCTCATCAGCTGTCATTAGTGTTAGTATCAGCTATCATTAGTGTTAGTGTATTTTATGAGTGGCCCAAGACAGTTCTTCTCCCATGTAGCCCAGGAAACCAAAATGTTGGACACCCCTGGTCTAGAGTCTGGTCATTTCCTTTTTATCCACCCAATCTCGAAATAACATTGAAAACCTACTGTGCTGGTTATTTTTGCAGAAAGGAATGAAATGGTGATGGAGTAGCTAACCAGACTCTTGCTTTACTTGTTTTATCAAGTCATTTCTTAATAGCAAAATTACATGTTAAAATTTTTAATTATCTAAACATTTTACATGTTAATGAAAATAAAACATATATGTATAACATTATCAAGTAGAGAATATTAAAGTCAAAACCTCATTTGGTGAGTTGTTCTCATACATGTTATAGATATGGAACATGACTTTTAATTCATCAAGGTTTCTAAATGTGTGTTTTTCCTCAGGAAAGAAGCTCCTTCCTAGGACCATACAAGGAAGAGGGCAGTACTTAACGGCTGTGCTATCTCTCTGCTATGGTGTGAAATTTTGCATCTTGGGATCTCAATTTGGTAGGCTACCATTATAGTGTACAACATAGAGTGTCTAAATTTTTCTCTAATTCCAGAGACAGAAACTATTAATGAGTCTCTTTGGAAATAGTATTCATGTTCTTTGCAAGTAAAATACCTTCCCAATGAATCAAGTCACTGGGTCATTGATTACCCTCCAGTAGCTGATGAGTCAAAGGCTCCACAATCATAGTACCTGCCAGCAGCAAAAAGAAAATCCACTGAATGAAGAATTTGATAAAGAACACATGCCTTATGCCATCTGGAAACTTTATACTGATACAGGTTTCTGGAACTACTCTGCTAATTTACTCATCTAAAGTCAAATGGATTGGAGTGTATATATTTTACTGTAGAGGTTAATAAGAACTGTCCTGGTTGAGAAAAAATGGAAGTATCATTTTGTGATTTTCCATGTTTCACTGTCAGAACCTCTACAGTGGGAAGTAAGGTTTACAGCTCAGAGATGGCCATAGCCTGAAATTTAAGGACATCTGTAACAGGAACTGAATCGACCAACAAGTATGCTTTTGAAGATTATTCCAAATCTTAAACACTAGTCTCTGGTTATATGTATCTCTTTACCTAAAAATAACAATTCTGTTTTTAATATCAAAAGATCATTATTAAGCCAACTAAATTGGCTCTTCAAATGCTCTTTTTAACACAGGTTTTAAATATCATTCAGAAAAAAAGATCTGATAAGTTTTCAATCCCATAGCATTATTGCTTTTGGTACTACACTTGATCTAAGCCAGAAGGCCAAGAAGCAATTGCTTTGGGGTACTTTAGGGGAACAATGTTTTTCTAACAAATTAGACATAATAATCTAAAAAGTGACAAGTGATTTTCTGTCTCAAGGATATGAGCTATAAAATCAAGAGGACCTGAATTCTAATCCCAGTGAATATTGTCTTCCTTTATGCTTAAGAAAAGTAAATTATGATTTCAAAATAAATATATCTTTACACCTTTGAGTTGATACCATTCGTCTTCTCATTTTTTTAGATCAGTGAAGCATAGATTGGTCATTCTAATAAACTTAAAAAAAAAACCTGCTCAAGTAAGAAGAGAGATAACAGTATGGATTCCTAAAGGCCAGAAACCTGAGTCTCAGATATTCATTAGTTAGAATGCAAAACACAAAGAATAAGTACATGGAAAGTAGAATAAGCTTAGAAATTGCCTTATGAGAATTAGCTGAAAGTTTAAAAATCATGTTTAATCAGATGTTAGGAGAAGGAAAAAAAAGGATGAAGGATGAAGGAGAACAGATCACGAGCTAACTTTCATACTGGTCATGTTAGGGAACCAATAGAGAGCATCTAAAACACACACACACACACACACAGAGTAAGACACACTTTCTCACTAACTCATTTGGTTTGCTCAAGAGTAGCATCAAAATCCAAATACTTGAGATTTAGCATTGTCTTTCTCCCCTCATTCTCCAGCCCATCACAGGGGTTCCTAAGGCCACTTACAGTTTTTCATAATGATTATTTAATAAGTTATGCCAAGGAGCATTTTGGTATGGCTGCCACTTCAGAGCAGGAGAGCACTGGTCCATGGGCATCACCTTCAGTCCTTCACTGTCGTGGTCTGGCACTTCACTGCTGTGACTCCTATTTGTCACTGCAAAGAAATAGGTATGTTATATCCTTTCCCCAAGGCTGGATTTTCTAGACTAACAGACAGCTTTATGGAGCTAATGGATAGGCCAGGTAGGGAAGCAGAGTGACCATGTGAGAAGTAACAAGGGCTAAGAGGCAGAAGGCATGTGGCTAGCTCTGTTTTGTCATCTGCAGAATGAGAAGCATGAGGTCAGTGATCTCTAAGGTGCCATGGTGAGCACTTGTTGGAAACATTGCCCTCAGTATCTACCTATCCTTCTGCAACACAATCTTTCTTCTGAGTTATTCCTGTGAAGTTCACTCACAGCAGGAGGAAACTAGGGGACCTAGGCTGGATCAATCTCAGTAAACCATTCACTGTTTGCATCAATAATTGTATCAGGTAGACACATGGCCTAATTCAAAACAAGAAGAGTGGCTCTCAGCACTTCAGGGAATGAGTATGCAAAAATGATGTCATTTTTCCATGAGCCTTGAACCTGCAAGATACATCCCCAAGAGCTGCTGGTACGATTTCAAGACATCAGGAAAAAAAAAACTGTCTGGGAAGAAGCTACCACAGAAGGCACAGTTGAGAATGAAGGGCACCCAGTCCCAATGGTAGGATTTGAGTTCTGGAATCCAATCCTAAACTCTTGGGTTACAGGAGTCAATAAATCCTCCAGATGTGTTGTTGTTCATTTGTTTGTTTTTTGCTTAAGGCAGTTTGAGGTTTTTGTTTGTCCTTTGTTTCTCTGTTTTTGTTCATTGTAATCAATACATTCTAATTTGTTACAGTTCCCTCGTGGCACCAAGTTTTGTGGTCCAACTACCTTTTTGAACTCAAATGAATTACTTACTCACTTCTTGTCAACTGCAAAATAGAAATTAAACCAGGTGTCCTGCCCAAATTGCAACATTGTACAAGCAGAAAGAATAACATAATACAAGTGACAGCACTTTCAGACACTGATACCAAGATAAAGTGACAGAAAATATCTTGTTAACATGTAGTATTAACTCTACAAAATTGCTACTTTTGTCTGCAAGCTACTATTGTTGCATTATCTTTGCAAGTTGTTTGTGTTAATTTGAATATGTCTCCAAATTTTACAATTCAATGTCAGATAATTTTTATGTAAATTTGATTGGTATGTTTGCTGTTTCCCCTTTCTTTTTAACTCCCCTACCATCACTCATGTCTGATATCAGGAGTGAAAGTAAAAGAGTGGGTGTTCATGAGATCAAGTTCAGGCCGTAAGAACAATACAGGAATATGATATTATCTCCTATAGAATGTGCACTTAGCCCACAGCTTGAAAAATGCAGGGGATATGGCTGTTTTCTTTTGATCATCAAATTTCCTTTCTTTACACTTTCATTGAGGACTTCCTAAAATAAATAAATAACAGAGCTGCTTCAAGCTGTTTTTTATCCCAAATGTCATAGAAATTGTGTTTTATTTAGGGTATTACTATTACATGACACCTAAACAAACCATCTATTTTTTTTTATTTTTGTAAATATAAATTTGAAAACAGTTTCTCAAAATCTTGGGGAACTTTTTCCCAGCTAAGAGTACCAGAGGACAGCAATGCAAGGCTCTTCATGCCTTCACTCCACCAAGTTTTTCAAAAATAAAAACAACAGAACTTTTACATCATTCCCATTTATACCAAATTTAGAAAAAGGAAAAAATTAATTCTTTTATCTTTTTTCTCTCTATTTTCCAATGAAGAGAGGGCAAAGGAGGTTAAAGAACTTGAAGTTTAGAATCAAATGGAAATCTGTTTGAATTACAAGTCTATATTTAATGGATATACAATTTTAGGAAAATGGTTTAAGGTCTCTGAGCTTCAGTTTCTTCATCTGAAAAATGGGAGTAAAAATATGTCGCTTCCCGCCACCCCCCCACCCCCAGATAGTAGAAGGGATCAACGACTAACATGTCTAAGTGCTTAGCAGTGTCGGCCACTAGTAAGCGTTTCAACAATGGTGTCATTACCACACATACTTGTTTCTGCTCAGGTGACTCAGCTTTGGCAAATACTTCATGAACTCCATGGTAATACTATCTGATGAGAAATAGTTAACATCATGTGCCTGTATAAATACTAGCTAACTCAAGCCCTTTCCCACTCAAGAATGGTGGCAAGGCCAAAGTACCAGGTGAAGCAGCCAAAGGCCAGCTCCACTCCTCCAGTTGCTGGTAGAAGGGTGGGCAGTGGGTAGGGGGCATTGTCCTCAAGGATAATAGTATTTCCCACCCTTTCCTACTACAATGTGACTGACAGAGTCATGGCTTCTCTGTGAACCAGCTATAAGTTGATAAACCCCAGGGATGGGACTCTGGAACTAAAAACCCACACTGACATTCCAGGAACAAGCCTGAGCCTATCCTGAGGCTTATTATTTTGATATAAATAATATCTGAGACATCATCAAGATGGCAGCATGAGAGGAGCTCTTGAAACCTCTCCTGGATAAAACAACAAATTCAATGACTAAAATCCAACCAGAGAATCCCTAAACAATACACAGCCTCAGTTGAGAGACCAACTCATTGCAAAAAATACCTAAAACCAGAGAAAGGGAAATTGAGAGAGAGAGAGAGAGAGAGAGAGAAAAGGGAGCAGTGTGGAGACATGATGAGGAGCTTGACCTGGAGACTGACCTGGTAACCAACCCAGAGAATGACCCAGAGACCACTGAATCCAGCAGAGGGAATCCAGAAAAAATTTGAAGGGCAGGCATGGCAGCTTCTGTGTGTATTGGGATCTCAGAGGCATAGCCATCCATCATCCACCATATCTTCCCAAAAAAGAGGTATACAAAGACCAGGGTGACTGAGTCAAAGAGAAGCCCACCTTCCAGGAAGTCTCCCACTGTGAGAAAACCAAATAACCAAGAGAAAATATTGTAAGACACTGCAGCAACACCAGCTAGGAAGTAAAAGAAATATGTCTTCCCATGAGGAAAAATCCTCATGTTCAGTAAAAGAAACACTCCAGTAACTATGAGTACCCTACTGAACAAAGGTGGTCAAAAAAAAAAAAAATGAAAAACCTACATAAAAGAAACGAAGGTATGGAAATATATGAGATAAATGGCACAAAATTCGAGACTAAAATTCTGAAATCACTCAAAGGGATCAAAGAAAATTGATGGACTACACAGAGGGAGCTAAGTAATCTCAGAAAGGAAACTGAAACTCTAAAAAAAGAAGCAGGGAAAACTGGGATGGCTCAGCGGGTTGAGCACTCGCTTTGAAGCCCCGAGGACCGAGGATCGAATCCCGGCCCCAGCCCGTGTGGACCCACATGCTGAACTGGGGTGTGCCTCCAGTTCAGTTCTTGCCGGGGCCTATGTGGGAGGCTCCCGGCCCAGATCCTGCCTTGCGCAGCCATGTGCCTACCTGTGGAGTGAAACTATATGGAAAAACTAATGTCAACTGTGGAGACTGTTCTGGGCCCTCCTCCTTCTATCTGTTTCTCTTTGTCTCTGTTTCTCTCTGTCAAAAATCAATAAAATAAATCTTTAAAATAAAAAAGAAGCAAATAGAAATTCTGAAGATAAAGAAACACAGTGAAAGAAATGAAAAATGAAATAGCTAGCATAGGAAGCAGAGCTGACCAGATTGAGGAAAGAACTAGTTAAATCAAAGACAGAAATTTGGAAATGTCACAGAAGGAAAAGGAGAAAGGCCTAAGAGCTGAAAGAAATGAAAGATATCTACAAGAACTATCTGACTCCACTAGAAAAAATAATATAAGAATAATAGGTATTTTGGAGGAAGTAGAAAATGAGATGGGCAGGGAGAATCTGCTCAGACAAATAGTTGATGAGAACTTCCCAAATCTATGACAAGAACTGGAACCTCAAATCCAAGAAGGAAACAGGACCCCTAGCTACTTGAATCCTAGCAGACCTTCTCCAAGGCACATTATACTGATATCAAAGGTCAAAGACAAAGAAAAAATCCTCAAGGCAGCCAGAAAGAAGAACACCATAACCTGTAAAGGAAAGCTCATCCAACTATCATCAGATTTCTCAACAGAAACTCTACATACCAGAAGGGAGTAGAACAAAGTATTCAAAATATTAAAGGAGAAAAATTACCAGCCAAGAATTATAGATGCAGCAAAGTTATTCTTTAGATACTAAGGAGGAATAAAGACCTTTTCAGACATACAGAAACTGAAGGAATTCTCCAGCACAAGGCCAGCTTTTCAAGAAATACTGAAGGAGGCGATGGGGCCTGAAACAAAAAATAAATGTAAATAAGAATAAACTGGAACAACAAAAACATAAAAGGGGAGGAAGGACAGGTTTAAATTTCCAAAGAGAATGGAGATAAGAAGCATCCTTGGAGAAGCTGAAATGGCTCAGTAGGTTAAATGTTTGCTGTGCAGTCCCAGGGGCCAAGGATTGAATCCTGGCCCCGGCCCATGTGGATCCATATGCTGAACTGGGATGTGCCTCCCATGCAGAAGACACCCAGTTTGGTTCTCATCCCCCGGCTTTGCCTCTGGCCTAAGGGTGTGCCTCCCATGTTGGAGACCCCAAGCCCAGTTCACACCCTGCACGGTGCCTGCACACCTGTGTAGAATAAAACCATGTCAAAAACTAATGACATACAACTATGGAAACTGCTCTGAGCCATTCACCTTCTCTCTGTATCTCTTTGTCTCTGTCTCTCTTTTTCTGTCAAAGACAATAAAATAAATCTTAAAAAGAAAAAAAGAAGCATCCTTTAGTAAAGAAACCCAGGGATGCCAGGATGGCTCAGCGGGTTGAACACTCGCTTTACAGCCCCAAGGTCCAAGGATCAAGTACCAGTCCCAGCCTTGAACTGTACAGACTCATATACTTTACTGAACTGTGGTGTGGATCCCGTATGTGTGTGTGTGTGTGTGTGTGTGTGTGTGTGTGTGTGTGTGTGTGTGTGTCGGGGCGGGGGGCAGTTCAGTTTCTGCTGGGGCGAGTTTTCATGTAGTAGGCCCTCGTTTCCAACCCTGCTCACAGGGGCATACCTCCCATGCAAGAGTCCCCTGGCCCCTAATCATGCCCTGCATAGCTCCACACCCACCTGTGTGAAATGAAACTATGTTGAAAAACTAATAATGTACAGCTACAGAGACTGCTGTTGACCCTCCCCCTTCTATCTTTGTCTCTGTCTCTATTTCTCTCTCTGTCAAAACCATTCAAATAAATCTTTAAAAAGAAAGAAAGAAAAGGTATGCACTGCAATGAATTTAACCAAAATAATTTTTAAAATAATAAAAAAAGAAGAAACAAAAGAAAAAGAACCACTGCATATATCACAATTTATTTTATATAAAGTTCATGGTAACCACTGAAAAAGGACTTAGAACTGGGACACATAACAAAAGAGAGAGAGAAAATACTCATAAATATCATCAAACTAAAATAACTGACAGAAATAAAATAGCAAGGAAGCAATTAAAAATAAGAGCTACCAGAAAACAAAAGATAAAATGGCTATAGGAAATCCTTATATATCAATCATTACCCTAAATGCAAATGGACTAAACTCTCCAATAAAAAGACACAGAGTAGCAAACTGGATTAAAGAACAAAAATCAACCTCAAGCTGCCTACAAGAGACTCACCTCAGCCACAAGGACAAACACAGACTCAAAGTGAAAGGGTGGGAAAAAATACTCCAAGCAAATAGTATCCAGAGAAAAGTAGGTGTAGCTATACTTATATCTGACAAATCAGACTTCAGAATCAAAAGATAATAATAGATAAAGATGGACATTTTATAATGATAAAGGGGACAATACAACAAGAAAACATGACACTTATTAATATATATGACCTCAAATAAGAAGCACTAAAATTTATAAAGCAACTACAAACAAAACTGAAAGAAAAAACTGACAAGAACAAAATTATAGTAGGGGGCCTAAACACCCCCTCAATAGCCATGGACAGATTATCCAAACAAAAGTCTGTAAGGTAATATCAGCTTTAAATGATATATTACAATAATTGGATATAGTTGACATTTAGAGGATACTTCATTCTAAAATACATGACTATACATTCTTTTCTGGTGTGCATAAAACCTTCTCAAGGATAGACCACATGCTGAGACACAAAACTAGTCTCAGCAAATTTAAGAAGATTGAAATCATACCAAGTGTATTCTCTGATTACAGAGCTTTAAAATTGGAGGTCAACTACAGAAACAAAGCAGGAGAAATCACATATACATGGAGATTAAACAACATGATATTTAAAAAATGACTAAAATAAAGAAAAAATAAAGAAGAGCTTAAAAATACATAGAAATGAATGATAATAAAAACACAACACATCAAAATTATTGGGATACAGCAAAAGCAGAAATAAGAGGGGAATTTATATCACTACAGGCCTACCTCAAGAAATAAGAAAAATCACAAGTAAGCAACCTAATATCACATTTTAAAGAACTAGAAAAAGAACAAAAATTACCCATAGTCACCAGAAGAAATGAAATAATAAAAATCAAAGCAGAATTAAATGAAATAAAGAACAACAACAACAAGAAAAAAATGATACAACAAATTGCTGGTTCTTTAAAAAAAATTAATAAAATTGACAAAACCCTGGCTAGGCTCACCAATGAAAAAAGAGAAAAGACACAAATAATTCAAAATGGAAATGAAAGAGGGGAAATTACAACTGATACCACAGAAATACAAAGGATCTTATAAGAATACTATGAAGAACTGACTAAATGCCACCACATTTGGCAACATAAAAAAATGGACAAGTTTTTAGAAACATAGTCTACCTAGACTGAATCAAGAAGAACTGGATAATCTAAACAGACAAATCAACTGTAAGGAAATTGAAACAATTATCCAAAACCTCCCCAAAATAAAGAGTCCAGGATCACATGGTCTCTACCACGCAGTCAAAGACCAACAATCACCTTTCCTCCTCAAACTTTTCCAAAAAAAGTGACAAAGAGGGAATACTTCCCAACTCATTCTATGAGGTCAACATTACCCTAGTACCAAAGCCTGGTAAGGATGACAAACACAAAAATTAAAACTATAAACCAATATCTCTGATGAACACTGATGCAAAAATCATAAACAAAATACTAGCAAATAGAATATAACAATGCATTAAAAAGATTATACATCACGATCAAGCGGGATTCATCCCAGGGCACAAGGATGGTGCAATATATGCAAATCAATCAATGTGATACACCACAAAACAAAATAAAAGGAAAAATACATATGATTATATCAGTTGATGAAGAAAAAGTGTTGGACAAGATACAACACCCATTTGTGATTAAAAAACTTAATAAAATGTGTATAGAAGGAAAGTACCTCAACATAATAAAGGCCATATATGACAAACCCTCAGTGAACGTCATACTCACTGGGGAAAAACTGAAACCTTTTCTTCAAAAATCAGGAACAAGACAGAACTGTCCCTTGTCACCACTGCTATTCAACTTAGAGCTGGAAGTTCTACCCAGAGCCATCAGGCAGAAGAAAGAAATAAAATGCATCCAAATTGGGAGTGAATAAATTAAACTATCACTTTTTACAGATGACATGATCTTTTCTGTAAAAAATCCTAAGGACTCCACCAGAAAACTATTACAAATAATGGATAAAGTTGCAGGATACAAAATCAATGTATGAAAATCCACCACATTTTTATATATGAGCAGAAAAATGAGAAAAACAATGTCTTTTGTGACATTGGAACAAAAGGAATAAAATGCTTAGGAATAAACTTAACAAAGAATGTGAAAAACTTATACACAGAAATTTACAAGGCACTATTAAGAGAAGTTGAAGAAGATACAAAGAAATGGAAAGGTATTTCATGTTCATGAATTGAAAGAATCAGCACAGTTAAAATGGCATATTACCCAAAGCAACGTACAGATTTAGTGCAATTCCCACCAAAAACCCAGACATTCTTTCAAGAAATAGATTTTTTTTAATCATCAGATTCATATAGAACCACAAAAGACCCTGAATCACCAAAGCAATTCTACAAAACATAAATAGTGCTGGAGGCATCATGCTCCTGACTTCAGTCTATACTACAAAGTGTCAATAATCAAAACAGCTTGGTACTAGAAGAAAAATAAACATGTAAACCAATGAAACAGAATAAAAAACCCAGATATAAACCCACAATTATATAAACAGATAATTTTTGATAAAGGAGGAAAATATATACAATGAAGAAAAGAAATCCTCTTCAATAAATGGTGCTAGGAAAACTGGAAAATCACATGCAAAAGAATGAATCTGGCCTATGAATTGTCACCATATACCAAAATTAACTCATAGTGGATTAGAGACCTTCACATAAGACCCAAAACGATCAACTGCATAGAAGAAAATATTGGTACTAAACTTATGGACCTTGGGTTCAGAGAGCACTTTATGAACTTGACCCAAAAGGCAAGAGAAGTAAAAGCAAAAGTAAATGAATAGGACTACATCAAACTAAAAAGCATCTGCACAGCCAAGGTAACCATCAACAAAGTAAAAAGAAAACCAACTAAATGGGAGAAAATATTTGCAAACAATGTTTTTGATAAGGGGCTAATATCTAAAATATATAAAGAACTCATACAACTCAACAACAATAAAACAATTGATCCAATTAAAATATGGGCAGAAGACTTAAGCAGACACTTCTCCCTTGAAGACATACAATCAACCTCAGATATATTTTTAAAAAGCTCAACATAAGTATCAATTAGTGAAATACAAATAAAACCACAATGAGATACCACCTCACACTTGTTAGACTGGCTATAATCAAAAAGACAAAAAATAAAAAGTGCTGGAGAGGCTATGGAGAAAAGGGAATACTCATACACTGGTAGTGGGAATGTAAATTGGTACAACCACTATGGAAGGCAGTATGGAGATTCCTCAAAAAATTAGGAATAGGGTTGCCATATGACCTAGCAATCCCTCTACTGGGTATCTACCCAAAAAACTTGAAACCTTAATTCACAAAGATATATGTAGCCCAATGTTCATCGCATCATTCTTCATGGAGGCCAAGTCATGGAAACAACCAAAGTGTTTCTTGATAGATGACTAGATAAAGAAGTTTTGGTTGGGGAAGCCAGGATAGCTCAGTGGGTTGAGCGCTCACTTTGCAGCACTGCAGATCGAGGATCGAGTCCCGGCCCCCGCCCGTGCGGACCCATGTGCTGGGCTGGGGAGTTCCCCCAGTTCAGTTCTCTCTCTGTCTCTGTATGTCTCTCTCTCTCTCTCTCTCTCTCTCTCTCTCTCTCTCTCTCTCTCTCTCTCGTCAAAAAGAATAAAAAAATAAAAATAAAAAAATAAAATTAGCTGCTAATGTAAACCTTTGCTTTATAAAAAAAAAGAAAAAGAAGTTTTGGTACATTTCACAACAGAATACTACTCAGGAATAAGAAAAGACGAAATACAGCCAGTTGTGACAACATGGATGGACCTTGAACCTATCTTATTAAGTGAAGTAAGCCAGGTTGAAAGAATTAAGAAAAACTTATAGGTGGAATATAAAACTCAAAGTAACAAAGAAACAAAAACTCATGGACACAGTCAATAGTTTAGTGGTTACCTGAGGGTAAAGGGGAAGGTGGGTGGAAGAGTAGGGCAGGGATTCCTAACCCCTTGCCCGCGGGCGCCATGGTGCCCGTGGCCCGATTTGTGTGCGCCTGTCATTATTTGACTGCATCAGAAGTTTTCATAAACACTAAGTAAAACTATAATTTATTTTTATACATTTGTTAGAATTTTAAAATATTGTTTGAGTATCTACACAGGTTTATTATATTCATTGGTATGTTTGCGATATCGTATGTATAAGTTTTTCCCTAGCTTTTGCCTTTGTACATGTCGCATCTTGTTTAGCCGCTGCACTCTTTAAACTCTCCTCCACCCAACTGGGAGACACGAAGTTGCCATTTTGATTGCAGTTGCTGGACTGATCGGGTCGTGACTGTTAGCTAGGATCACAGTGTTTTGATATATTCGATTTTAAATGAACTCAAAGCGAGGTAGGTAATCTATTATTATGGTGGCAATTTGATATGATATTGTAGTTCTATAACTATTTCTATTTTTATTTTTTTAGTCCTAAAATGAGTGGACCAAATAAGAGAAAACGAACCTATAATTTTAACACAGACTGGGAGGAATCATATTGTTTCATTAACTTAAAAGGTAAATGCATTTGCCTGTTGTGTGGCAGTAGTATTGCAGTGCCGAAAAAACATAATGTTGAACGTCACTTTCAGACAAGTCATACCACTTTTGATACGAAGTGTCCACTTAAATCTGAAGTAAGAAAGAAAAAAATAAATCAACGAAAATTAAGTTTAACTACTCAACAGACTGTTTTCACTAGACATGTGGAAAAATCTAAAAAGGCAGCCATTGCTTCTTTCAAAATTTCTCACATGCTCGCAAAGAAGAAATAACCTTTCCAGGATGGTGAATTGTTAAAAGAAGCATTTCTGACTGCTGCCGATTGTTTGTTTGAGGAATATTCTAACAAGTGTGAGATTATGTTGGCGACACAAGACCTACAGTTGTCAAATAACACAGTCACAAGAAGAATACACGCAATTTCAAAAGACTTGCAAACTCAGTTAAAGACTGACTTGGAAATATGTGACTGCTTCTCTCTGCAATTTGATGAGTCAACTGATATATCAGACACCGCACAGTTGGCAGTTATGGTGAGAATGGTATTTAGTAACTTCACAGTAAAAGAGGAGCTGTTGAAAATATTACCAATAAATGGACAGACGAGAGGTGAGGATATTTATAAAACTTTCAGAACATACGCCAGGTCGATAAACATGCCTTTGCATAAGTTGTCTGCAATAACTACCGATGGGGCACCAGCAATGGTTGGTCAAAACAAAGGATTTATTGCCCTTTGCAGGAAAGATGAATCATTTTCAAACTTTATGTCCTACTGTATTATCCATCAGGAAGCTTTGTGTTGTAAAATACTGCCCTTTGAACATGTTATGAAAATAGTCACAAAGATAATCAACTCTATTCAAGCAGCTCCATTGCAACACCAACTTTTCAAGGCCCTGTTAGAAGATGCTGAAGATAAAGAACACGATCTCATCCTGCATACTGAAGTACATTGGCTCAGTAAAGGTAAAGTTCTTACAAGATTTGTGAACTTAATTGAAGAGATAAAAACATTTATACATGATAAAAATGAAAATTATGATGAACTAACATAACAGACTCTTGCTGGCTGGTGGATTTGGGTTTTCTTGCTGACACCATGGAAAAATTAGATTCTTTCAATTTGGAGTTGCAGGGAAAAGACAAAAATATAGCTGAAATGATAAGCTCTGTAAATGCATTTAAAGCAAAATTGACTTTGTTGATATCACA
>PVKE010024502.1:0-23759 GCA_004027555.1 Craseonycteris thonglongyai | reverse complement strand
CATGATGCCTTTCATTTCAAGGAGTTCCTTTTGGTTCTGCTCTAGCTTCTCAATTTTGTTGGTAAAGTACTCATTTTGCTCAGAAAATTTCTTGTTGAGGTCATTTAACTGTGTCTGAGTACTTTGCCAGCATTGAGTGAGCTCTCTGAGTGTCTTGATTAATGCAGCCCTGAATTCTGTTTCACTTAGATTTGATTCCGAGTGTGCAAGGTCCTTTACTAAAGACTGCCCCGATCTTCTGGAGGGGCTTTGGATTCTGAGGTGTGCATTGTGTTTGATGTGGTTGTTTTTGCTTTACGCATGAGTCTGTTTTCCCTCTGGGGGTTTGCCTATCAGATGGGCTTCTCTTTATTTTTTCTTTTGGGCTCAGTTGTGGGAGAAGGAGATTTTGGGAGAGGGTTGGGGGAAGCAGACAGCTTCTGTGTCCTGGAGCACTTCAGGTTGCTGTCTTAGCTGTTAGATAGCAGGGTAGTAAAGGTGTGGCCAGGAGTGGGGGCATGTGAGTAGGAGCTAGGGCGGGCCTGAGACACAATAGCAGATTCCTCTTTCAGCAGGGGGGCTGGTGGTTCAGTGGGGGCGGGGCGCAGGAGCTCTGGTCTTTCCTCTTCCTGGCTGCCCCTCCTTCAATTGTATCTGTAAGGCACGCCTGCAGGGCAGTACTTGGATGGGCTGGGGCTTGACAGAGGCCCTGGTCGGCCACGCAGTCCCGCGCACAGGCAATGACACCGTGGAGACCCGGCAGGCAGCCCAGTTGCCTGCGGTCCGCCACGCCCCAGAGGCCCGGTGGGCGGGGCACCGAAAGCCCAGCCGTGCACTTCCGTGCAGGCAGAGTCGCTGCAGCGGCCTGGTGAGCGGGGCACCTAAAGCCCAATTGTGCGCTGGCAAGCAAGCAGCGGTGTCGCTGCAGCCCGGTGGGTGGGGCGCCAAAAGCCCAGTTGCACGCTGGTAGTGGCGCCGTGGAGGCCCGGTGGGCGGGGCGCCGAAAGCCCTGTGCGCACAGGCCGCAGCTCGGGCGGCAGCCGCTCTATGCTACCGGCTCTGTTGAGACCGCCGGATTCACTCCAAGCACGTCCAATGCAGCTATGCCCACTCAAGCCCCAGCCCTCACTCCAAGAGCCCTGTCCTCAGAAGGCGCTCCCTCACAGTCAATCTCCTCCGTAAATCAGGGGTGCTGAGCTGTTGTGGGCTGGTGCCCTGCTCTCACCCCGCCCACCGGGAAGTGCAGCCGCCCTGCTCCACAGTCCCTGTTCCACTTTAGGCTCTGTGATCTGATTAGGGCACTGTATGCTGTCCCTTGAGTTCAGATGTTAAATTGTCCACAGTCTTGTGGGGATTCCACGCTCCCTAGGTCTCGGCTTCCAGCCCGCCCTCGATCCAGCTCCACTTTAACTGTAGTCCCCCAACCCCCCTTTGTTTTTGCCAGCCCCGGGCCGCGCTCCAAGTCTCTGTCCCCGAACCGCTGCTTCCCTTTTCCTCTCCTGCTCTCCCCTTTTTTCTCTAACCTTTGTGTGTTGTTCCGTGTTGTGTGGTTCTCTTAGTTGAGGTTTCTTCTCAGGGTTTCCCCTGTGGAGTCCCCTCTGTTCACAAGGCCCTTCCCAGGCAGTTATCAGTATTCTCCTCTCATGCTGCCATCTTGGATCCTAGATTCTGTTTTAACAGTGCTAAAGGGACCTCAGGGCTTGTCCCCAGTGTTCTATGAGTCTAATTATGAACCTAAATATGGTTAATTTAAACCTTTTCAGTCTAAAATTTGACAGCAGAGTCTTGGCAATTTTTCTCCAAGGGTTAACTAAAGTAAGACTTAGGAGAAAAAAAAAAGAACAAGCAAAATAATCTACATGTTGGCTCTAAATGTAAGAAGATATTTGATAAATTTAAGTAATTAAAAGCTTAAGCAATGTAAAACATTCTATTTGTCAAAGACACTAAAGAGGTAAGCCATAGATGAAGGTATGATATTTGTGGGATGCTGGGATGGCTCAGCAGGTTGAGCGCTTACCTTGTGACTGTGAGGCAGGGACTGAGTCTCAGCCCCAGCTCATGCAAACCCACATACTGAACTGCAGTGCAACTGGTCACCACCAGGACAGCAGTGAGGGTTCTTACCACCCATGCAGGAGGCACCCAGTTCAGTTCTCACCCTGCGCAGCCCCACAGCCACCTGTGTGGAATCAAACTCTGTCACAACTAATGATACACAGCTTTGGAGGCAAGAGCCTTCACCACTGAGCCATCTTGGTGGTGACCAGTTGCACAAGAGTTCCTTATATGGGGTTGCATGGGCCAGGGCCAGGAATTGAATCCTGAACCTCACAACTGTGAGGCAAGTGCTCTACTGCTAAGCTATCCCAGTACCCTTCAAAAATCCCCCCTTTTTTTAAGATTTTTTTTTCTTTTACTTGTTTGAGAGGTGAGAGAGACAGGCAGACAGAGAGAAAGGGGAGGGCCCAGAGCTGTCTCCATAGTTGTACATCATTAGTTGTGGCCTAGTTTCACTCCACACAGGTGGATGTGGAGCTGCATGGGGCAGGAACCAAATTGGGGGCTCCCACATGGAAGGCGAGAACTTTCATTGCCATCACAGTGGTTCCCAGCCTCACCTCAGTTCAGCATATGGGCTTGCATGGTCCAGGGCTGGGATTCAACCCCTGGGCCTCACTGTTTGTTGCCAGGTAAGCACTCAACTTGCTGAGCCATCTGTTCTGTGTGCTCTAAGTATTTCCCCCTAACTTTATCTCCTGCTAAGCTGTCCACCAATTTACAGAGAAGAATTCACCAGTTCTGCATAGTTCTTAACCGAGACTACTATTCTCAGTTCCCTTAGGGAGTTCCGAGTTCTTCCAAAATAGGAAGAAGAAGAACCTTAAGGGCCAAACCACCAGGTTGAGGTGTCTGAGTAGAGACACACAGACCTTCAGGATGCCTGGGATTTCCTCTGGGAACACGAGTGGCATCTGCCCATGCTGGTTTGGGAAGACCATAGAGTCATTCTGCCTGATGTGTCATCTCATCAGGAAACTGAGCTGCGGCCCAGATTGACCCAGGGTCAACAATGGATGGCCCAGGTTGCTATTTCCTGGGAAGTCAGATCAAGGCATCAGGCAGCTAAATGAGTTCTCTAGATGGACTCTGAGAAAAGAAGTGTTCATCAGGGACACACAGGCAGCCACCCCGCCTGAAAGGTGCCAGATTCAAGACTATACTTACGCTTCTAGGATTTCCATGCGTTACTCAGGAGGAGGCTTAATTGTAAGGGAAGGTCATGCCACATTAGTTCTGCTCTAACATTAATTTATCTTTTAAAAAACCACTTCAGTTTAACGAGACTCAGTTATAAGAAAAGCACCCATTGAAAATTGTAATGTGCTTTTGTGGGAAATGAGTTTCACAGCAGAAGGTAAAGCTCAATGGACAGATAGGGCAGGTAAATGAGCACTGGGGTGAAGACCACGTGCCTTCCCATGGATGGAGGATGGACTCTGAATTCTGACTGCCTGAGTCCCCACCCAGCTCCAACTCTTCCTGGCTGTGTGACCTTGGCCAAGTGATTTAAAGTCACTGAGC
The DNA here is from genome assembly GCA_004027555.1 of Craseonycteris thonglongyai. Taxonomy (NCBI): domain Eukaryota; kingdom Metazoa; phylum Chordata; class Mammalia; order Chiroptera; family Craseonycteridae; genus Craseonycteris; species Craseonycteris thonglongyai. Next base: position 20,195 of record PVKE010024502.1, on the reverse strand, counting down.
CCAGCTATGTCACCTGCAAAATGGAATAACAATGAATCTCCTTACTAGGGGGAAGGGGGTACTAAATGGGATGACACCTGAGAAGCTCTGGTTTCAGGACATCAACAACAGCTGTTAGCATTGCTACTGCCTCCCCCTCTACCCTATCCTCCTGCCATAGCAAACTGCTACTTGGACAGTGCCTCCTTAAAGCACCACGCAGCTTCAGAGCCTTGAACACATAGTTCACTTAGGTGGGGACACCGTAGCAGTTAGAGTCCCGACAGGAATAGATGATGACACACTCACTGAAATTGAGTAATTTGAGGACAGTTTCATGCAAGAACTATTTATACAGATGTGGGCAGTGGAGAAGGAAAGCACAGTGGTCAGAAGAGTACAACAGGGCAAGTAACAATAGGGCTGACGTTCTCCCAACCCTGGATTCATCCCTGGAATCCAGAAACAGAGCTGGGAGGAGAGGGCTGTCTGGCAGGAGCCATGACCTTCAGAAGAGGCATGTTATCAGCCCATGAAAACCCTATAGGTAGAGAAAGAAATTCCCAAGCAATTCCTCTCCTGTTCTCTGCTCTCTGCAGCACTCCCAGTTATTCAAACCCAACTGAAACCTAAAGGGAGCTGAGCCAGTCAACACAGTTCATAGAGGTCAGCCGCAGAGCAGAGAGCAGAAAGCAGGTACAAAGAGAACCTTGGGAGCAAATGGTGGATACTCAGCATACTTTTCATCCATCAGACTCAAACAGCTTCTGGGCCAGGTTAATCTGCCCAGTCCCTTCTTTGTGCCCCTCTGCAAATCCCACCAGTCACACACTCAGCGCAGGTATCGCAGTAGACTTTGGGCTACCTGACTCTCATCCGTGAGCCTCTGGAGGGCAATGTTGGACACAGAGCAAATGCTTCACGATATTTGTTAATCGCATGCAAGCATCACAGGGTCTATCAGAACGCAGTCTCCTCTTACATGGGTACAAAACATAAGTTAGACTCCAGAACTAGGGCCTTCGAATATGAGTGGGAGCAAGTACATGAGAACATGGAAAGTTCAGAATATGATTAAGTTATGGTGGACAAGTTTCCAGATCAAATTATACAAAGGACTGGCTGAAAAGACTGATAATCTTACATCTAAGTCCAGTGCCATAAATTTATTATGAAAAACAGATTATATTAAAACTGGCTTCTTTACCTTTGTGGGATTTCTCTGAACTACATGCTCATTTCACTATAAAACTTCAAGGAGAGGGTAAAGAAACATTGCTCACATTTACAAGGACAGCCTCATGGGGCTGATGTTTCACTTAGCACATGTTGGACAACACTGGTCAAGATGAACCCAGAAACATATTCTTTGTATGATTAGGGCAGGGTTGTGTGTCAAAGGAACTAACTCCCATTGGACACCTTTGAAGAACAGGGGAGGCAGGTCGAATATGCTGACGTTGCTTCAGGATGCTCGTCCAGATGCCTTTCCCAGCAAGGCCCGAGAGAGTTCAAAGTGCATCCCAGGGAAGCAGAGATACCCCTCCCATAGGTCCTGGATTACAAGGAGCGCTGAGCCCAGCAGAGGAGGGCAGTGCAGCCTCAAGTCTGCTCCTGGCCAGGCCTAGTGGGGACACCCCAGGCACGTCCAGTAGACATGGTTGACAGCAGGCCTATTTGGTATCTAAGTCAGGCTCTCTTCCCTTGGAGTCTGATCCTGGGGTGCAGTCCCCAGGGAGGGGGCGGAAGGAAATGGATAAAGCAGCTGTTTGCATTCAGGGTGACCCCTGCAGCACCAGTGCCAGCTGAGACAGACACTCGGAGGGCTTAGTCATCTCTGGGGGACGGAGACCAAAATAGGTTGGTGAGAACACACAGTTCCTGTAATTAATTGGAGAAGCAGAAACTTCCCAGGGAAATAAGTCCACTCAGCTGCCCTGTGCCACCTTCTTAGAGACTGCAAAGCACCGGAGCATTATGGGGTGGATCCACTCCACATGGCAGCCACTGATGGGTTTAGGACAACCTTCACCACAGAGAGCACGTGATGGCATCTGGACTCCGAGAATCACTGCAGGGGCACAGGCTGTGTGAGAGAAACGATTCTCTTTAGGTCAAGATCCCACATCCTGCAGTGAAGGGATGATGTGGAGGATCGAGCAGTAAGAGCATCACTTTCTGTCAGCCCAGGGCTATAGCCCAAGCCGGCCATGCCTCTGCGCTCAAGCTATCCTCTTCAGGACTCAGCACGCTATTGAAAAGCGTTCTAGCACACGACTTCCCGTAGAAAGGAACACTTGGATGCTATCTGCTCCAACCTGAGGCGGTATCTTGCACAATAATGTTTCAGGAAGAATGCTTCACCTTTTCCTCCATACTATTGTCACAACATTCTGCATACACTATACTTATTTTCTAAAGATCCTACAACTTTATTTCTGAACATTCCTTCCCAGAATTCTCTCAGCTAGCTTAGATTTTGTTTGCCAATAGTCAACACAGTTAATTAAGCCATCTGGAATACAAGACACAGATACTCGCAATTCTAGGACACTAACCTGGCATGAGGCTATTGACAAAATTTCTTCGGAAATCTCAAATCAATGCTCTCACATTCACAAAAAGGAATGATTGTTCACTTGTAACAGATTTTTTAGCTGGATGAAATACAACAGTTGGGAATTTTTTCCCCCTCATGAAACCAAACATGCATATTCAATCCAAATAAAAGTAGCAAAACGACTTCATATAATGTGACTTTTATAAGCTCACAGTAAGATGACATCCAAGGAGTCCCCAGATAGTGTCCTTCAGGGTCTCACCTAGCACACAAGCTTGCACAAGTTTTCCTTCTTCTTTTGTCTAGCTGGTGGTGCTTATTCAGTTACTCAGAAGAGGCCAGTGCTTCCCATACTTTCATGATAACATCCATTAACTGGGGTACTTATTAAACACGCAAATTTCTAGGCCCTTTCGATAGAACGAATATCTTCAATTAATAGGTCTTGGTTAGAGTCCAAGTGTTTATATTTATAACAAATGGTGTTTCTTTTTTCTAGGAAATTCTTATTTTGAGGAGGGTTTATAAAAAAAAATACATTGATTTAAGACAAACTATTTACAAATAACAATAATTGGTTAACCTATATAACACTGTGATATATTTATGTGTGTATGTATATATGTATATATGTATAGTGTGTAGATATATATTTAAAATGTTAATAACTGAGTTTTGGTACACATATTGCACAATGTTTAAGAAGTCCTCAGAGTATATTATCTGATAGAAAGTCCAGACTCAAATTGACACTGAACATGAGGGTTGGCATCCATGTGAGTCTATTGTGTGAGAATATGGATGGTGGCATTCAAAACCTGGCAGGCTGAGGTCCAGCTTCTGCCTCCCCGTGGCACTTTGCACAAATATGAGCAAAGTGAACGGCCTCCCCATGTCTGTGGGTATCTCACTGGCTTTGAAATCAGACAAGCCTAGGCTCAAAGTGTAGCCCTTACACTCCTAACTCTGTGACCCTTATGGGACAGTCACTTGTTCCCTCGTATATTTAATTACTGTAAGAAATTAGAATAAAAATACCTGTGACTGGGAGGAGTTGGTTTTTCTTACTTGCTAACTCTTTGTGTAATGTTATTGGGAGGCTGCCCCACAGAATAAAACAAATGCGGGCTTCTTGGGTGGGCAAACCTGGGTTTAAATCCAGATTCTGCCTTTCACTGACCTGTGGCCTTGGGTAAGTAGCTGCGTTTCCATGAACCTCAATGTCCTCATGGGTAGAAATGGGTAGCAGTCGTGGCACATAGTAAACGTAACAGAAATGCAACCCCAATTTAACAGTTGTAACTCCTTGCCCTAGTTGGGGAAAATGGCTTTTTTGGACGGCTTCAAAGGAAAGCAGCCCACCCCAAGGACATGGGGGATTTTGTATCTGAGAGATGGTTGTATGGGATCATCCCTCCCCAGCCATGTGGACTAGGACAGACAATTTCCTGGCAAGGAGCTACATGTGAGCTGAAGGGGCTAACCTGAGGGGGTCCGGCAGAGAGCGCCCACAGCTGAGCTTGGTATCAAGGGAGACTGTCTTCCCTTGAAGAAATACTCCCCAGTTCTACCTGCCAGGCACTCCAAGCATTTGCAATTCCCAGACCAGCCACATGTGTCTGCCATGACTTGGTGACACCACTTCCCTTACTTTAGCTAGCTGATTTTTGATTCTCCTTTCAGCCTCCATTTGTGGGAAGCACCTCCAGAGTCCCAGAATGAGATACAGACCCCCTTGAGCTCCCTTGAGGGTGACATGGTCACTCTACCCTGGCTGCTCTCCCATAGCACTGGGACACAGCACTTGTCTGCCTCCTCCAGGAGCTTCTGTGGACAAGGGCTGTGTCTGTCTCTAAACATCCACTTAAAGCCCAGGGCCAGGTACTGAATAAGCACTTAAGGGATGTTTATTGACGGAAAATGACCTCTGGGCTGTTTTCTAACGGGGATAGGAAAGCTGATCAGAAACTCAGAGGTGGGGAGATTGTAATATGCAGAGCCCCACCTGCTTTGAGAGTAAGTTGCAGGTAGTGACAGGTGCTTCTGATATACGAAGGCTGTCCAGAAAGTATCCAGCCATGTCATCATTCTCATTCTATTGACAATGGCTGGATTTTTTCAGACAGCCTTCCTATGCCTGGGAACAGAAAAAAAGTTTGAGAACTCCCAGTTTACCCAAGAAGAGAAGGGAGGTCCCACCAGCACAGGTGTGTTACTGGAATCGGCATGGGGCTCCAGGGTGCTGGGCGGAATGGATGCCTGTGGGCGGGACCAGGGCTCTGCGGTAAGGGCGCAGGGGCCTGGAGGGAGGTCACACGCAGGCTTCTTGTTTCCCTCACCACTGTCTTGGCCTGGGTAATCTGTCTACTTAATTGCCCTGGCGGCAGTGTGGCCGCTGCCGGACCTGCCCCTAACAGAGGAGCAGCCATTCAAACACACACTGTCACGTTTCTATCTTTTTGACCTACCCTGCTGGTCAAATGTAGCTCAAGATGATGAAATGATTTCAAGAAGTGACTGTTGATTTAGCTACAACAGGAGGAGACAATCTAGGTAGCCTACAAGTAGAGGTTCCTCCTTCCGGTGAGCCCCCTCTTTCTTCTTCTTTTCCCCCAACTTGCCTGTCTCGTTCTCTTTGAATTTTAGCCCAGAATTGGAATCAGTGCTGTCTTTTCTCTCTGGCTAGGCTGACCAGACATCCTGTTTTAAATGGCACAGAAACAATGGTACTGTCCCTTTTCAAATGGTACCAATCGTCAGCCTACTGACACCTTGAATTTAGCCCAGTGAGGCTAGGCTGACCACATGTACCATTTAAAGCGGGGCAGTGTCGTTGTTTTCTGTCCCATTTAAAATGGTACGTCTGGTCAGCCTAACTCTGGCTCTCTGGTGTTACAGCTCTAGTAGAGTGAGTAGTCTTGAGGGAGGGAGTAGGGATGCAGTGAGATGGAGCTAACATTTCATGAACATCTTCCAGGCATTGTGCTGGGTGCTTCTACACATTCATACACCAAATCCCCAGACAGAGGTGTTATTATAACCTCCCCCTGCTCCAGAGCTCGCTGCCCATGCAGCCACAGTTACCTTGCCCAGGGCAAGTACCCCTCTACTGCGCGTTGCTTCTTCCAGGGAAAGTGCCCCAGCCCAGAGGGGTGGTCTGTGCTGATGGAACTGAGTCTGGACAGGGATGTCCCCCAGGCAGACTGAGCCACATGGGCCCTGAGAGAGCACCAAGTCACCACCCCACTTACTAGTGTCACTGAGGGACCTCACAAGCACAGTTTATTACCTCGAAATCTCTATAGGTTTGCAATAAACCCTTTCTTTGGCTTTGTTCTAACTTGATTTGTCTCTGCCCCTGGCAACCGAAATGCCTGGATTTAATAATCATTATCACGAGACTACAGACTTCAAAACTGAGGTACCAGGAGATTAAGAAGTGTGTCCGTGGCCATAAACTAATAGGTGGCTGGGCAGGGATTCAGGCCCTGACCCACCTGATTCCAGAGCCCATTCTTTGTATACTGAATTGTGCCGAGACATTCTTTAGGGCCTCAGAATATTTCTGAATGTTTTGCCTATAAAGAAAATCAGTAAAAAGTGTGCTGGAACTGAGTAGTGGGAATTGTAGGAAATACTTTCTACAAAATGCAAAACTACAGCTGTGTCCTGGCAGCAATAGTAATAACAACAGCTAACATGTATGAAGCATTTGCTATGTTCTAAGTACTGTGCTAAACACTTTAAATGCATTTTATCACATTTAGTTTCCCCACTTTTAGATGAGGACTTTGGGCCTCAGAGAGGTTATGTAATTTGTCTCAGGTCTCAGAGCTGAAAAGAAAAAGCTCCGTGGTTCAAAGCCAGCTCTCTCTGCACTAGAGACCTCACACTGTGCAGAGTCAAATGCTACAGTCTGGACAAGATAATCTGAAACTGTAAAGAGGCCATGGTCACCTCACTGCAGCCACCATCATTATTCATAATAGGGAGGGGGAGTCCAAGTGAATGTCAGAATGTGCAAATTATGATGTCATCCCTAAAAGTCAGTGGCCATGTCGTGAGATGAGCTTCTAATGAAAACTAAGATGCCAGCAGCACTAGGCAGCGACGACGCCTTCTGAGGTTTTCTTCCCTGGAGCTTGGCACCAGCAAGTCTCTGTGATTTATGTTTCCAAATGACACAGAGCCTGCAGGCACAACTTCACAGTAGCAAGAAAAATGGATGGTCTGCCTGCGGATGTTCTCGCCCGCCACTCATTCCCTTAAAAGGCCCTACTTCATACCCAGTTCTGACAGAAGCGCAGAACCAAACAACGGCTTCTCTTCCCCTTGTACGGTCAAGTATGACAACGGCACTCTCCCTCCTAATTTATGAAGAATGCTGATCAGGAGATGTGGGGATGTTTCGCCAGAGAGAAGATATAAAGCTCAACTCTCTGGCAAAGGACTTATAAGACCAAGTGAAACAATGCATGGTTGGTGAGGTTTTCTGTTTTGTTTTGTTTTTAACTCTGAAGAATAAATATTTTTGTTCCTTTCCCAAATATCAACATTTCTTAGACCAAAGAATATGCAGAGCTCAAGTGTCAGAGAAAGAGAAAAATAAAGCAAGAATAAAAACATAGAATTTCTCCTTATATGTTTACCCTCTCCCACTCTAGCCTGTTTCTTCATTAAACACACACAACATACAACACACACACACACTAATCAAGTATCTAAAAAAGAAAAAAGACAATTTTATTTTGAAACAGCACAGAAATAGGACAGAGGATTAGTCAGCAAAAAGAGTTCTGATTTATAATGGGTCTTAGCTATGATGTTAGAAGCTACAGACCAAGCTGTCCCATCCAATCTCCATCCTAAGATTGAAACCAGTAAAGACAAATGAGTATATGAAATGAGAATGTATGGAAAATGCCTTGTACATCATAAATCATATGATGTTCACCAATATCTCAAATGTTGTGGTAATATTTCTTAGGACTGTTATTTTTAATTATTTTTATTTACTATACAATAGGTGTCTTGGATATAACCAAGTATAAGTTATGTCACTATTTAAACTATTTTCACCTTTGCTATAAAACTCACTTTCATTGAGTCAGGACTCTTCATCTATTTGGAGTATATGCTGGTTCAAATGACCAAATCCTTCTAGCCTACCTCAAGAAGCCGAGGAGCCCGTGGCTTCCACTCTCGGTTTCGATGACACATTGTACAAGCTCGTAGACAAAGATCAGGCATTTCATACACATGAAACATATTCTTTTACCATTTACACATGACGTGTATGTAAGAAACACCTTGATGTAAAACTGAATACTTTAAAAAGCACCTAGAGATCCTCAGATAGAGAGGGTCCAGTACTAATAACAACACTCAAGAAACGAATGCACCACGCTTCAATGCAATTCCCAAAACGAGATGGGTTTAATATAAAAGTGTAGCCTAGAGGCCCAACTTCTTTAGTCCAGAAATTTAGAAATCAGATGTTGCTGATCCCAAACACAGGTCTTCACCTACAACAGCTCTTCTGAAGATCCTCACAGAATTCTCAGTCAGGAATGCTCTGAAGGCCCTCTTGCAGACACTGCACCCCACTGTTCTACTGACGGCTACACGAGGCAGGGAGAGTGAACAGGTGTGAGGACAGCGTGCAGGAGTGTGGGGCTGTCGTGTGCTGAGACTCCGGCGATGGAGGCCCGGCTACCTCGGTACCCATGGTCTTCCCAGCCCCTTCACACTATCTAGCGTGCTTAGGAGGAAGCTTTAGGGGAGTGCCAGTTGCCTAACTTCAAACATTTTAAAATACCTGCAGCTCCAATTGGGGAGTTTCCCTTCTAGGAACTGAGACCTGAACAGCAGGTATGCAACTCTGTAAGCTTGAGCACCTACATGAGACTTACCTGGCCATTTCATTTGAAATGCAGATTCTTGGGCTACACTCAGTATGATGGAATGCCAATCTCTGGAGATGGGGCCTTGGAACTCTGCATTGTAACAACATTATATCTACCCACCCAAACCTCATAATATTCTTATGCACTTTAATATTTAAGAAACATTACTATAAGCACTCAAAAAATACTGTTGAATCTAACAGTCTTATGTCCAGCTAAGGAATACGATCATACCCAAAGTATATTCCTCCTGAGATTTTCAGGAAAAAGAGATCTTATATGAAACAGCTAATCCAACCCCTTTATTCTTTGTTTTTTTAAGGATTTATTTTTTGAGAGGAGCGGGTGGGAGGGAGACAGAGAGAAAGGAGAGGGCGTGGTTTCATTCCACACAAGTGGATGTGGGGTCACACGGGGCGGGAATTGAACTGGGGGCCTCCTACGTGGGAGACGATAAACTGCACCTCTGAGCCATCCTAGTGGTCACCAGCTGCACCTCAGTTCAGCACATGGGTCTACACAGGCTGGGGCTGGGAATCGAACCCAGGACCCCGCGACTGCAAGGCAAGTGCTCAACTGCTGAGCTACCAGGGCACCCCCTTCATTCTTTAAATAAGGAAAGCCGAGAAGTCCAGGAAGAGTCGCTGACTTGCCAGCTTATGGCAGAACCCTTTGGGAATTCTGGGCCAGATACAGTTCCAAGACTATTGCTTGTTCTGCCATGACACCTAACACCTTCCCCACACATCCCTGCACTGCATCCATAGTCACCCCCACACTCTCCAAGGCTACTTTGTTTAAAATGTAGAATGGTGGCCTGGAAACTGCTGTTTCTGCCTGTACAATATCCAACCCCTTCTCAAGGAAACAGAACTTTGGTACTTCTGTAGAACTACTCCCTTCCCCATTGCATGTCACCCTAGGTCGGGGGTGGCGAACCTATGGCACACGTGCCCAAAGTGGCACGCGGAGCAATTATTTCAGCACGCGGAGCTGTAAGTACCATTTAAAAAATTATTGTTTATGCTCTTATAGACATAAAAATAATCGACACCTCTATCTCACTAGATGGGTTGGCACGCGAGTCGAGCGAGTATACTCTTATTTCATAAACTTTGGCACTCAATCGCCAAAAGGTTCGCCACCCCTGCTAGGTGATCCCTTTTTCCCTGGCCAAAGAGTGAGCGTGTTACTCCACCTAGACTGAGCACCCACTGAATCTTCAGCGAAGTGAAAATGGAGAAAGTGTGTGAAGTTTCTCCCTTGATCTGGAAGGCAATTCTCTGAAGAGATAGTCCTTACTTAATTCCTGCCACCCAGGTTCCTATTATGTTTGAAACCAGCTTGTCCTTTCTTTCCATTGCGTTCCTGTTAAGTGACCTAAAATTGGTCTTGTTACTTGTGTGCCAGGAACCCTACTTGACCCCAGCTTCCTTCATCCCAAACCATAAATACGCAAGCCTTTAAGTCAATCCTGTGGGAAGGAAAGGTGGGGTTAACTGTCTCCTTTTTGGAAAGAGGGAGGTTGTGAGATTTTGTAGTTGGATGGATGGGGGTGCAGGACCAGAAACCCCAATCTCCATCCACTCCCACCACTCCACACAGTCCAAAGAGCCCAGTCTTTTGCCTTTGATTCCAAAACACTCCAAACTAAAAGGCCTAAGATTCTGTCTGTGCAGCTGAAAATAAAAATAGTCATGAACCTACAATTGCAAAATGATCCAAATGACTCTCTAAGTAGTGCACACAATCTCAAGACCCAGCACCAAGCAGTTATGGGGATCCCACATCTGCACAAGTACACAGACTCTCCTCATTGTCAGCCTAGGTGTTATCGCTAATGTCCTCTCGACAGGGCAGCACTATGGTCCCTGACAGGCAGTACATCTGTGTGCAATTTCCGCATAATAGAAGCAAGGCTCAGTCACAAGTGTCATTAAGAGGTCTTTCTGACAAAACCCATATGGCTCCTTTGTTGCAAAGCTATACAAATATTGGTGTTTTCTGTTTGACTTGGCAGCAAGGCAAAATTTCAGACTTTTTAATGCTCTTACTTTGAAATGACTGCCTGTGTCCTGCTGCAAGTTATTTCCTATTTTCAAAATAAGTTCTCGGGAAGCCAGGATAGCTCAGCGTGTTAAGTGCTCACTTTGCAGCCCTGGGGTTTGAGGATCAAGTTCTGGCCCCAGCCTCTATGGAGCCATATGCTGAACTGGGGTGTGCTTCCCATGTGGGAGGCCCCCAGTTAGGTTCTTGCTGGGGTGAGCTTCCCAAGTGTGGGAGGCTCCTGGTTTGGCACCCAGCTCACGGGGAGTGCGCCTCCCATGCAGGAGGCCCCTGGCCTGGTTCCTGCAGTGCTTGGCCCCCACCCACCTGTGTGGAACAAAACCTTGTCAAAAACTAATGATGTACAACTATGGAGACTGCTCTGGGCCCTCCGCCTTCTCTGTCTCTGTCTCTGTCTCTCTTCTGTCTCTATCTCTGTCTCTCTGTCTCTCTGTCTCTCTCTTTCTCTCTGTGTCCAAAACAATAAAATAAATCTTTAAAAAAAAAAAAAGTTTGGGGCCTATGCAGGAGGCTCCCGGTCCAGTTCCTGTCCTGTGCAGCCCCACGCCTACCTGTGGAGTGAAACTACCGGTATATGAAAAACTAATGCTGTCAACTATGGAGACTGCTCTGGGTCTTCCCCCTTCTCTCTGTCTCTCTCTGTCTGTCTCTCTGTCAAAATAAAAGAAATTAAAAAAAAAAAACAATAAAAATAAATCCTTAAAAAAAAACAAAACACTCTGAGGGGAAGTCGGGATGGCTCAGTGGGTTAAGCGCTCACTTTGCAGCCCCGGGGACTGAGGACCAAATCCGGCCCCGGCCCCTATGAATCCATATGCTGAACTGGGTGAACCCCCCGTTCAGTTCTCACCAAGGTGAGACCACAGCCCAGTTCCTGCCCTGTGCAGCCCCACTCCCACCTGTGGAATGAAACTATGTGGAATAGCCGATTGTGTGCAATTATGGAGACTGTTCTGGGCCCTCCTCCTTCTCTCTGTCTCTGTCTCTGTATCTCTCTCTCTCTCTGTCAAAAACAATAAAAATAAATCTTAAAAAAAAAAAAAGAAGTTCTAACTTTTTGGAAGGGAGTTCCAAACTCTGTTTAAGATGCCCATCATCAGAAAGTTGGTCCAGAGAAGCGTACAACCCAGACAGTACCACAGCATTAAAAGGGAAACTTTAAAAATGTATTGAAATCTTTCAAATGACTACAGTAAAATGGACTTTGTGCTGTGTTCTGTTTACGAACTTTGACATATGCACAGATTCAAGTAGCACCACAATCAGGGAACAAAACATTCCCATCGCTCTCAAGAAACCCCTCGTACAGTCACGCCTCCCCCCACTCCAAGTCCCCGGTAAGCAGCGTCTGGTTTCGTCTCTAGTTTTGTCTTTTGGGGTGCCATATAAATGGAACCACACAGTAGACAACATTCTAAGTCAGACTCCTTTCACTCAGCATTATCATTTGTGATTCATCTGACTTGCTGTATGTATCAGTAGTTTCATCTTCATGCCAAATCTTATTCAATTGTATAGCTGTATCACAATTTTTTTATCCGTTTACCTGTTGAAGAACTTTGGATTGTCTCCAGTTTGAGGGATATTGTGAATATAGCTGCTATACCGGTAAATATTTGTGTCTAGGTTTTTGTGAACACAAGATTTTGATTCTCTAGTGTAAATAATAGATAGGAGTGAGACCACAGAGTTATACAGTAATCATGTTTTTTACAAGCAATTGACAAGCTCATTTTCCAGAGTGGCTGTGTGTCCCATTTTGTATTCCCACTAGCAGTACATGAGAGTTTCGGGTGATGGACATCATCGTGAGCACTTAGTATTAGCGATATATATTTTGTATTTCAGCCATTCTGACTGTGATGTCATGTGGTATCTCATCCTGGTTTTAATTTATGAGGGGTGACCCAGAAATAACCAGAGTTCTCTTTTGGAGGGCAGGCCCCCTGTAGCGCAGGCTTCCCCGGCTAGGTGAGTGTGCTAGGAGCCCATCTGCATCAGTGCACCAGCTGCAGTTGCTGTGAGAGGCTGCATTTGGCTTCACTGCATCTTTTTGGAGACTCTTTCAACACATATGCCCATTTCCCAGTGGGTGATTTACACAAAAAAATGTGCAGCATGACAACACACCGGCCCACATTGCGGTAAGTGTTCAATAGTTTTTGACCAAAAACAGCCTGATCCCCGTGCTCCATTGTCCCTATTCACTTGATTGTGCCCAGAGCGACTTTTTGTTTGTTTGTTTCCCTTGATGAAAATAGTCCTCAAAGGGAAATGTTTTTCCAATGTGGAAGAGGTGAAACAGAAAAACGACAAAAGCACAAAAAGGCATCAAAATTGAGGAGGTCAAAAACTGTGTGGAGCAGTGGAAAAAGTGTCTCGATAGGTGTATTACTTCAGATGCAGAGTACTCTGAAGGTGACTGAAGTTTAACACATAAGAATAAATACACAGTTTTTAAAAATAAATTCCAGATTTTTTGGGTCCCCCTTATACATGTCCTAAAACTAATGATGTTGAATATCTTTTCATGTGCTTCTTTGGCATCTATATATCCTCCTTAAATCAAATACTTTGCCCATTTTTAATTTGATGGATGGTTTCAACCCTTCCAATACGTTGCAAAGATTATACTTTCTCCCATTAAAAAATCAACTGCCCATATTTATTTAAATCTATTTCTTGACTCTTTTCTGTTTCATTGATCCAGCTGACTATCCTTTTGCCAATATCACATTGCTTTCTGATAATCAGAAAATGTGATTCCTCCCGCTTTATTCTAATTTTTGAAAGTTGTTTTTACCTATTCTAGTTCCTTTGCACTTTGATATGAATTTTAAAATCAACCTATCTCTATCTACCAAAGTCCTATGAAAATGTGTATTGGACTTTCTTAAACCTATAGATCAATTTGAAGATAAATTTCACATTTTCTTTGTTGAGTCTTTTCATTCATGAACATGGTATCTCCCCCAATTTAAGATTTTTTTAAATCAATGTTTTGTAGTTTTCAGTATATAGATCCTATATTTTTAAATTAAATTTATAGCCAGGTACTGTATTATTTGAACAACTGTAAAGAGTTTGCTTTTTCCTTTCAGTTTCTAGCTGAACCTTGATAGTACATGCAAATACAATTGACATTGGGTGTTGACTTTGTATCCTCTAATTTTCCTTTATTAGTTCTAGGACTCTTTGTAGATTCCTTGGGATTTTCTATATAGACAACCATGTCATCTATAAATAGAAACCATTTTAATTCTTCATTTCCACCCTCTATGCCTTTTAATTCCTTTTCATTCCTTCTCACATTAGCTAGAACTTCTAGTACCATGTTAATTAAATAGTAGTGGTGAGAATGGACAACCACACCCCTTGTTTCTAATCTGAAGGAGAAAGCAGTCCTTTTTCCACAATTTAAGTATAATTTTAGCTCTAGGTTTTTTGTAGATGGCTTTTCTTAGATTAAAGAGGTTCTCTTCAATACTGGTTTAAGTGGCTAGTGACCATTTGTCAAATGATTTTCTGTCCTAATTGATATGATCATGTGGTTTTTCTTCTTTAAACTGTTAATAAAGTGGCTTACATCAATTGATTTTTGAATATTAAACCAGTCTCATATTCTCCTGATAAACCCTAGATTTTTCATTTTATATCTTGTTGAATTTATTACAATAATATTTTAGTATGGATTTTTACAAAGGATATTGGTCTTTTCTTTCCTTGTCCCATCTTTGTTTGACTTTGGCAGAGTAATGCTGGCCTTATTAAATAAACTGAGAAGTGGGGTGTCCTCTTCTATTTTCTGGAAGAGATTGCGTATAATTAAAAATATTTGGAACAATTCAACAACACAGCTAATTGCACTGGGAAGTTTATTTTTTGAAAGGTTTTAAACTATGAATTCAACTTATTTAATATCCATAGAACTGTTCAAATTATCTACTTCATTTTGGGTGAGTATTGGTCATTGGTGTTTTTTGAGGACTTGGCCATTTCATTTAAGTTGTTGAACTTATTCATGAAGTGGTCCATTATTTATCATTTGTGTCTTTTCTTTGTCAGTCTTTCCATATTATCAATTTTATTTATCTTTTCAAAGAACCAAGCTTTTGGTTTACTGATTTTTAAAAAATTGTTTTATTGCTTACAATATCATTGACTTCTGTTATTATCTTTATCATTTCCTTCCTCCTTTCTTTGTATTTATTTTGTTTCTTTTTTTCTAGTTTCTTAATGTGGAAGCATAAGTTATTGATTTGAAAACTGTCTTTTTTATTTTTTTTAAAGGATTTATTTTTATTGCTTGACAGACAGAGAGATAGAGAGAGAAGGGGCAGGGCCCAGAGCAGTCTCCACAGCCCCACATCATCAGTTCTGACATAGTTTCATTCCACACAGGTGGATGTGAGGCCACGCAGGGCAGAAACCGGGCCAGAGGCCTGTCACATGCAAAGCACGCCCGCTGAGCCATCCCCGCATCCCTTCTCTTTTTTATATATAAACATTTGATGCTATAATCACCCCCTGTGCCCCACCCAGACTGCATTATCTGCATCCCACAAATTTTTATATTTTCATGTGGTACAAATTATTTTCTAATTCTCCTTGAAATTCTCTCTTTGACCCACAGATACTTAATTTTCAAGGGTTTAGATATTACCCTGTTATCTTCCTGTTAACAATCTTTATCACTTTTTCTCGTTTTTGACAGACACAGAGAGAAGGGGGAGGGCCCAGAGCAGTTTCCATAGTTGTACGTCATCAGTTTTCGACAGTGTTTCATTCTACACAGGTGCGGGGGCATGTGCAGGGTGGGAACCAGACCAGGGGACCTCTCGTATGGGAGGCATGCATGCCCTCTTGAGCTGGGGGCCAAACCAGGGGGTCTCCCACACATGGGAAGCTCATCCCAGTGAGAACCAAACTGGGGGCCTCCCACAAGGGAAGCACACCACAGTTCAGCATATGGGTCCACATGGGCTGGGGCCAGGGCTCAATCCTCAGAAACCGGGGCTACAAAGCAAGCGCTTAATTAACCCACTGAGTCATTCCAGTTAACAATCTTTAGTCTAATTCTTTTATGCTCAGGAAATATACTTTGCATAGTTTCAATTCTTTTACATTTTGTTATTTTTGTTTATTTTAGTGACCTAGGATATGGTCTACCTCAGTGAGTATTCCATGCACTTGAAAAGAATACATATCCTACTAATGGGCCATGGACCCCTGGGCCATGGACCAGTACTGGTCTGTGGCCTGTTAAGGAATAGAGCATGTAGCAAGAGGTGAACAGTGGGTGAGTAAGCGAAGTCTCATCTGTATTTACAGCTAGCCCCCATCACTTACATTACCACCTTAACCCCACCTCCTGTCAGATCGCAGCAGCATTTGATTCTTATAGGGGCACAAACCCTATTGTGAACTGCATGTGCGAGGGACCTAAGTTGCATGCCCCTTATGAGGATCTAATGCCTGGTGATGTGAAGTGGAGCTGAGACAGTGAGGCAGTGCTGAGGGGCGGTTGCAAATACAAATGAATATTAACAGAGAGGTGACTGCACAGAGACCATAATAAATCAATTGCTTACAGACTTGTATCAAAACCTTAACAGTGAAAACCACAATGAGATACCACCTTACACCTGTTAGAATGGTTATTATCAATAAGACAAGGAATATCAAAGGCTAGAAAGGCTGTGGAGAAAAAGGAACCCTCACACACTGCTGACGGGAATGTAAATTGGTACAACCACTACAGAAGACAGTACGAAGGTTCCTCAAAAAATTAAAAATAGAATTACCACATAACCCAGCAATCCTTCTTCTGGATATCTATCCCCAAAATTTTAAAATCTTAGTCTGCAAAGATATATGTACTGCAATATTCATCGCAGCACTGTTCACGGTGGACAAGTCATGGAAACAACCAAAGTGTCCTCTGATAGATGACTGGATGAAGAAGCTGTGGTACATTTACACAATGGAATATTACTCAGCAATAAGAAAAAATGAACTATTGCCATTTGTGACAACATGAATGGACCTTGAGATTATCATGCTGAGCAAAATTATTCAGACAGAAAAAAATCAAGAACCACATGACTTGACTCGTATGTAAAACATAAAATTAAAAGTAACAAAGAAACCAAAACTCGGACAGTTAATAGTTTAGGGCATCAGCTCCCAAGTGGTGGTATGCGTACCCCTGGGGATACATGCTGGGCTGTTCAGGGGTATGCAAAAAATAATCAGTAATGGAAAAAAAAAAGTAAAAGGTGCAAAATGTTAGTCATGGAACAATACATGTTAAGTCTGAATCACTGCTAATTGGGACACTTCAAAATTAGATCACATTAGTGAATGATGATTGGTGAGGGCATGGCTATGAACCCTTCCCCCAAACTGCTCTTTATTATGCAGTTTCAGAATAACTTGTTTGCGATGTTTCTAGAATTTCCCCAAACACATAAATACATCTGTAGCCAGACTTTGATCAGTTTAGTTATGATTCAATAAAGGTAAGTGCATTGTCTTTAATCATGATTCTTTTCAAGTAGTTTTTTGTTTAATGTTTAACATAGTTTCAGTTATTACTGTAAGCGATTTTTGAGCATACTAGATATGGATCAGTGGTTGAAAACAGGAATGGTTAAAAAAACAAAACTCGATGTGGATTATAACCCATCACCAACTACTTTTTAACACGTGTGCACAGTAAGGGCACACCCACACAGGGAGATAGTAAAAATGTGTGCACCTCAGACACTACACAAAAAAAGAAACACTCTGAAGAGTATATTCAGTATGGGTTTTCATTTGTAGCGGATGATGACTGTCCTAAGCCTCCATGTGTTGTATGTAGGGAAATATCCAACGGGTGCATGAAACCCTCTCTACTCATGTGACAGTTAGAACTAAACGTCCTATGTATAAAACAATGAAATAAATTATTTTCAGCATTTAGAAAAGCATACCACTGTTATTTTATATGTGATATCAGGAAAGAAAGACAATGAGAATGCAGCTGAGGCTTCATACCATATTGCTTATCACATAGCTTAATGTAGTGAAAACCACACCATAGCTAAAGATTTAATTTCAACTTTTTTTATTGTTAAATTTATTGGGGTGACATTGGTTGGTAACAATTAGTTAGTTTCCAGACATACAAATCTACATTACATCACTTATGTATTGCATTATGTGCTCACCACCCGGAATCAGCTCTCCTTCCATCACCACATAGTATCTGGTGCCCACTCCCACCTCCCCCCCACTCAACTCTCTCTCCCCACTCCTCCCTTTCCCTCAGGTAACCACCAAACAGATTTCATTTCTTGTATTAAGGATACTGATTTTTGTATGTTTGGGAAAGAACATACCGGTATCCACAAAGTCAATAGTATCTCTTTTTCAAACAATATGATATCTCCATGAATTCAGGAAATGTCTGATGATGTTAAAGCTGTAGTAGCAGATAGAATTAGAAAAAGTAAATTCTTTTCCACCCAGGTTGATGAAAATGTAGATGTTGCTGATTTATCTATTTTGCTCATCATCATGAAGTCCTTGGTAGGAAATGAAATTGAGGAAAACCTGCTGCTTTGTTACCCATTGACAGAGCATACCGCAGGTGAATATATCTTAATGCAATCAATGGCTATTTCACTGAAAAGGACATTAGTTGGTTGAATTGCCGTGGTGTGTGCACTGATGCAGACAAGCCTATGTCAGGTTGTTTTATAGGCCTATGTGGCTGAGTTAAAGAAGTAGCTCCCCATGTACCATGGAGTCACTGTTGCATTCATAGACAAAATTTTGCATCCAAGCCTCTTCCTAGTGAACTGAAAGATGTTCATGAGGCTATAAAAGTTGTAAATTGTATCAAGTCATAACCACAAAACTCCAGATTGTTTAAAGTGCTGTGCGAGGAAATGAATAGCATTTGCAGCACATTACTTTTGCAAATGGAGTTAAGGTGGCTATCTTGTGGCAAATACTTACACGGATGTTTGAACTTAGACAGGAAATCCAGGTATTTTGTGAAGATCATTTCCCTCTTACTTCAAAGTTTCAGGACAGTGATTAGCTTCTAAGTCTTGCATATTTATCAGATATGTTTTTAGAAATAAACTCAACTTGGGACTTCAAAACAGCTCCATCACTATAGTCAAAGGAATCGACAAAATTGAGTCAATAATTTAAAAACTGGACTTTTAGAAAGTGTGTATTGAAAGAGGTCAGCCTGAAGTTTATGACACTCTGCACAACTTTTTATCTGACAATGACTTGCACCTGTCACAAAATGTGACAGAATATTGTGAGTCACTTGAAAAATCATAAAGTGCCTTTTTATAAGTACTTCACTCAAAGTGGAAAAGAAAACAGCTGGATTGCAGATCCCTTTAATGAAGAATTCTTCAAAGAAGCTAAACCATCAATCAATGCAAAAGAGCAGGTAATTGAACTTTCAAATGATTCTGCTTTAAATTCTGATTTTAAAATAAAGCACCTTATTACCTTCTGGGTAGATGTCAATGAGGAATAGGAACAGCTCAGTGAGAAGACACTCAAATACCTCTCGCCATTTATTAACACTAAACGAGTGGAGAGAGCTTTTTCTTCTTCCACCTTCAGAGAAAATAAGTACCGCAACAAGCTTAATGCAAGTCCAGATTGAAGACTATTGTGCATCTTTTGAGCCTGATTTCGAGAAACTAAGTGTATCAAAGCAAGCCCAACGATCTCACTAACAATGTTGCAATTGGCTAGTGATCTGTATAACAATTATTACAGACTTTTCAGATAACACAAATAAATATTAGTAGTAGTAAATTAAAAGCTTGATAAATACTTGATCATCATTATCAATATTTAACTGTGGTACATATATTATGAAACAAAATCTGTGGTTTATATTTTTAGTGTAGCAATTTTTCTTTCCTAACTTATTACCTCATCTCCACTATTTTCCATTAAGATAAGCACAGTATCAGTATTTAAAAACAGCTGTTTTATAAACAATATATAGAAATGAGTTTTAAAAGGGTACACAAGTGGAAAAAGGTTGAAAACCACTGGTTTCATGGTTACCTGAGGATAAGGGGGGAGGGGGTGGGGTAGGAGGGAGGAGGCATCAAATATATAGTGATAGAAAGATAACTAACTCTAGGTGACGAGCACACACAAGGCAACACATAGACAACGTATTGCACAATTATATACCTGAAACAATTTTACTAACCAATGTGTCACCCCAATAAATTTAACACTAAAATAGAATTTAAAAAAAACCCTACCAGTGAGTGGCAAGTAACAATTAAGCTACATCTGGTGGCAGGCTTTATAGTGGCAAGTTAATTGTATAATTATTTCATTATATATTACAGTGTAATAATAATAGAAATAAAGTGCACAATAAATATAATAAACTTGAATCATCCCAAACCATCTCTGCCCCTCTGCCCCCACCTCCATGGAAAAATTGTCTTCCAATTGGATAACCTAAACAGACCAATCAACAGTACAGAACTTGAAACAGTTATCCGAAAATTGTCCAAAGGCAAAAGGCCTGGACCAGATGGCTTTACCAATGAGTTCTACCAGTCTTTCAAAGAAGAACTTATGCCCATCCTCCTCAAACTATTCCAGAAAATTCAAGAGGAGGCGGTACTACCCAA
>PVKE010024501.1:0-23756 GCA_004027555.1 Craseonycteris thonglongyai | reverse complement strand
TGATCCCCAGACCAGCAGCAGCAACATCACTTAGTAATTTGTTGGTAGATTCTTGGGCCCCACCCCAAATGTATTACTGCATGAGAAACTTGGAGGGTAGGACCCAAGCTCTGGGTGATTCTGAAATACAAGAACTCAATGGTTCTCAACCTAAGCTGCACATTAGAATCATTCAGGAAGCTTTCAAAAAACACGAATCCCTCGCTGTACACCAGCTTATCAGAATCCATGCTGCTGGGTCCTAAAGATCAGTGCCTTTAGGTTATTCTGTGTTTGTTTTGCTTTTAAGCTCAGTCATTAGGTGCTTCTTTCAGTTCCTGACTCCCATTTCTAGCACTAAAATTGTTCATTCATTGCTATTTGAGATGATCTATCACTTCCATCTATAGTGACTGGTTAAATTTCTTACCCTGTTTGTATCTGGACATTTTCATCAATAAACCAGAAAGAAATACTGGTGTTGGTTAAAGAGTATATGACTTGGAGAAAGAGAATTGTTTTTTAAAATTGTTAAATTAATTGGGGTGACATTGATTGATATCAATTACATTGTTTCCAGCTGTACAATTGTACAATACATCGCATTATGTGCTCACCACCCAGAATCAGCTCACTTTCCATCCCAGTATGTTTGATTCCCCCTCCCTACTCCCCCCTACCCCATCTCTCCCACCCACCTCCCCCTTTACCCTCAGGTAACCACTAAACTATTGACTGTGTCCATGAGTCTTTGTTTCTTTGTTCCTGGAGAAAGAGAACTTTTGATCCAGAAAATGCAAGTAAGGCCAGCCTTCTTCCTCTGTGTTTGTATTCTGCAATTGAGTGAACTCCGAAGCAGGTGGCCTGGGCCATTTATCTCTACCTGCATCATTGCAGGAGCCATTCCAACTGGGCTGTGCTGCCAAGAGGCGCAGAGGTGATAAACAAACAAACAAACAAACAAACAAACAAACAAAACACAACTTCTGCTATAGGCCCTTTGGCTAGACTGACTTTCCTTGACAACTGAGATGTTCCGGGCAGGGCCGAGCTAGAACTCTGGGTAAGTGCTCCTAAAGGAATTTGAGAACGGAGCAGTGGGCAGAGATGTCACGTCTTGCTCTGTACAAAGTGAGAAGGTCTTGCTCTAAGCAGCGTGGCTAAATTTCCTCTGCTGCCTGTTTGTTTTTTCTGGGTCCATGGAGTGAGAAAGCAGGCTGTAAGGATACAATGCCCAAACAAAGGAATGTAAGGAATTAACTTTCCCTGTAGTCTTGACAGAGATGAGAGAAAGGGGGGGGGGGGGAGCCAAGGGAACAAAGGCCTTTGGGGGTTCACCTTGCCTTGTTCCTTTCTTCCTTTAAATAAAAGAATAACCGGAGTGAATTTTCCTATAGACTACTGAAGGAAATCGATTTCCAACAATGGAATAGTCAATAGAAACTCTCCAGAAGCCGTGCCTAACCTGATGTGGCTGACAATCTCCTAGGCCTGCTAACAGGGAATTCTCAGCTTTCCACAGAAATTCAGTTTTAACAATTGCCTAAACTAAGGCTTGTCCAACCACAGCCCAGGGGGCCACACACGGCTCAGGACGGCCTTGAATGTGGCCCAGCACAAATTCGCAAACTTTCTTAAAAAATTATGAGATTTTTTTAAGCGACTTTTTTTTTTTTTAAGCGCATCAGCTATTGTTAGTGTCAGTGTATTTTTATCTGTGACCCAAGACACTTCTTCCAAGGTGGCCCAGGAAAGGCATACGATTGGATACTCCTGGTTTAGAGCATGCTCTTTCTACTTATAAAAAATAAAAGTCTGCTGTAAGAAAGTATGCCATGTTCAGCAGCAGCCTCATACAGCTGCTGTTCATTCTGTCTCTTGATGACATCGTTGTCTGTTGTGCTTAATCTCATGGTCTTTTGTACAGTGACATGCTATGCAGGCTTGTAGCCTAGGGGCAATAGAGCCTAAGTGTGTAGTAGGCTAGACCACTGAGGTTTGTGTAAGCGCCCTCTGTGATTTTCACACAACAAAATCGCGTTTCTCAGAACACGTCCCCATTATGAAGTGACACGTGACTATACTGCATTGCCATTTTTAATGGCTCATGACTTCCACCTACGTGACCCTGGCTAAACCGCTTCCCTTCTCTGTACCTCAGTTTTCTCATCTATGAACTGGAGAGAAATACTGGGGTTGATAAAAGAATACACGACTGGGTGAGAGAATGGCAATTCTTTCGGTCTTTCTCCTTCATTAAGTTATTTGATGCTTTATGGCAGGAACTAGATCCTAGTACTGGCATAGAAGTGGCATGTAAGACATGTTTGTTGAATGAATGAATGAATTCTTACATGAATGCATGAACAAAGATGATGAAATGACAGAGGCCTCAGAGAAATTTTGTTCCCCGTGGCTTAAACATCTTATCAATATTTGCAAAATATATTAGAATTATTACCCCATGTATTTATCAGCCCACCAACCTATTGTACTGTCTAGATAGCAAACATAGGTCAATACTATCCTTTTACTTTCTTAGAAAAATCTGTTTTTTCTTGATCATGGTGGTAGAAAATTTTAGTAGTATTGATGTGATCATATATTAATAGAAATCAAAATCTCAAAGTTGGACTCCTGGGACCACATAAAGTGCATAGTCCACATATCCCCAGACAGCCAATTTAACTTATCTTACTTCAAAATGAGTGATTTAAGAAGAAACGGTAATTGAAAATTTTCTCTCTTGCTTCTTTTATCTCAACCCTTTTACTGTAACATTTAATACTCCCATTCCATTTTCCTGTTTTATACTGGTACAATTTTAAACTATGTGGCTACCATTCAGCAATAAAAAGGAATTGACTGTTATTACACACAACAACTTGAATAATTCTTTAAACTTACTGAGTTTAAAAAGTGAGTCTCGGGGAAGCCGGATGGCTCAGTGGGTTAACTGCTCACTTTGCAGCGCTGGGGACTGAGGATCAAATCCCGGCCCCAGCCCGTGAGGAACCATGTGCTGAACTGGGAGCTCCCCCTGTTCAGCTCTCTCTCTCTCTCTCTCTCTCTCTCTCTCTCTCTCTCTGTCAAAAATAAATAAAAATATATTAAAAAAAAAAGTGAGTCTCAAAAGTTGATATAGTGTGTAAGTCCATATATGTAGCATTCCTGAAATGACAAAAATGATAGAAAGGAAGAAGACATTAGTGGTGGCCAGGGGTTAGAAAGGACGGAAGGGAAGGAGATGGCTTTGGCTATAAGGGCATAGTGCAAGGGACCTTTTTGATGGAACTCTGCTCTCTCTTGACTGTGGTAGTAGTTACATGAATCCACACTTATGATAGAAGTGCTTAGAAGTAAATACATGTACATACGTATGTGCATAAGTGAGTTTTTGCAAAACTCGTGAAATCTAAATCAAGTCTACAGATTTTTTACCAAAATCAATTTCATGATTGTGATATTATACTACAGTTATAAAAGATGTCACTTTCCTATCAGGGGAAACTTGGAGGGTATATAGGATTTCTGTACTATTTCTTACATTTCTGTGTGACTTATCTTAAGTCAGTAACTTTTTAAAAGTACATATTATGTAAGTCTTTCTGTGAATATATGTGTGTACACATGTACACACATATACATAGTCCAAGTCTCTATTTTCATGCCCATTTTAAGAAACAGAAGATTACCATACCTTTGAGGGTCCTGTTGCCCCCTCTTACTGATGCCAGTTTCCCTTCCTTGTCTACAAGAGAAAGCGCTAGCCTGAATCTTG
Source organism: Craseonycteris thonglongyai (assembly GCA_004027555.1). Lineage (NCBI taxonomy): Eukaryota > Metazoa > Chordata > Mammalia > Chiroptera > Craseonycteridae > Craseonycteris > Craseonycteris thonglongyai. The sequence continues at coordinate 19,996 of PVKE010024501.1, read as the reverse complement.
TGTTTATCATACCTTTGATTTTTCCTAAACAATTTCACTTCATAAACTGGATTATTAGAAACCCATTTGATTCCCCCTTTTGGGGCTCATGGGAGAATTTGATTCATTGTCTCCAGGATCATCACAGCTGTGCCATATTCATGGCCTTCCGAGTGTTTCTTCTGGTGACCCAGGTTTCCTTTTAGAATCTGCTTCGCTCTGCTGGTGAATGGTTTCAAGTGGAAACGGTATAATGTCCCCCATTACTGAGCTGTCATTTGAAAGGTGGTGCTGGCTGCCACTTGAAATTTTCTTTACTGGCTCCAGAATGAAAGATCCCCTGAAGTTCAGCTCACTGGAAGACTTGAGGAGGATCTCATTATTTTGGAGAGTTGCTGAGAAGCTAGGCAGCCCATGATGGGAATTATGTAGATGTTGAATTGCCATCATTATCACGCTACTATGGGCTAGCTGGCAGAGATGCTGATGTGGGTTGGTGTAGTTCTTAAAAATCAGCAGTTGGTTGCTCTTTTTCAGCATTGGCCTTCGCCCCTTCCTAGAAGATTATAAGTTTCTGGAGCTCAGGCCGTCCTGACAGTTAATGACGTAACAGCAACTCTAACAGACCCCTCATCTCTTTTGAGGCCCTGTTCTATGTATTCCACATGAATGGTGCCTCTTAATCCTCACAACAACCATGTGGGGAAACTGAGACATGAGGAGTTAGAACATCGGTTTAATGGTCACATTGCTGGCTAGGGGCAATTGCTGAGCTAGGACTCAGGCCAAAGCAGAGGCTCTGCTCACCATAACCGTAGGTAACTATCTCTACAAAGCTAAAGATACACATATTTGTGTTGGATGGGTAGACTTATTTCAAAAGGGACAGTGGAAAGGCCAGTCAAATGATGAAAAATCTGAAATTACACACACACACACACACACACACACACATTGTTTTTGAGAGAAGAGAGAGAGCAGTCTCCATAGTTGTACCACATCATTAGCTGTGGTGTGGTTTCATTCCACACAGGTGGATGTGGGGCCACACAAGGTAGGTACTAAACTGGGGGCCTCCCACATGGGAGACAAGAACTTCCATCCCAACATTTACCAGCTGCACCGCAGGTCAGCATGTGAGTTTGATGAGCTGGGCCTGGGATTTGATCCCCAGACCTCACAGTTGTGAGGCAAGTGCTCAACCTGCTGATCTATCCTGGCCTCCCTAAATTATATATTTTAAGACACATGGCTTTATAATTCTCTAGTTCAATAAGCTTAACCTTTAGGTAGTGCTTATATTTATTGAAATAAAACAGGAAGTGTTGCTAACTAAGACTGTTGACTTATATGTTAGACTCTCACTATATGTTAGATTTCAGGTTTTACCAGGCAGCAAAATAAATCATATTAAAAAAAATTGATCTTTCAAAAGCTCAGGAAAAATTTTCAATGAATGTGTATGAGGAGAAGCAATGGTGGTCAGGTGTCTCTATTGTTAATACGCTACTTTCTTGCAGAGTTGGAAGGATTGAATGAATTCATGTTATGACTGTTTCTGACAATGGCCACCAATGTTACTTTTTCTACAGCAGCTTTTCTTGTGAGATTTATTTATCTATACATGAATTCTTTTCCTGGGGGCAATTTTACTCTTGCCACCTCCCTGTTCAGCTTTGTTCTTCCAAGTCTTGCTTATCTTTTCTTCATCAGCAGAGAATCTGCTATATACAAGTACGTGATAGAGGATCAATTGATACTTGATGAATAATTGAATGAATGAGTGACTAAAGCAAGGACCATCCTGAACTCTTGTTTCCATAGAGAAAGTCTGAGAGAAGATGATATGCTACTGAGCTGATGTTGTGGTTCCAGTGAACCTTTTGTCTTCCTTTTAACTGGAAGATCACTGCAGGGCTCACTGTTCCCTCTCTATTGTTGCAAGAATGGCTTCTGGGACATTGGCTGGGAGAAAATAACAGAACTTGGCATTGGGTTTCATGCACAAAGAAGCTCTGAACACTTCTAACAGTGTTTTATGACATTATTTTTCCCATTGTATGCTGTTTCCTGCACCCTTGCTGGTAGATATTGATTGAAAGTATCTAAAAAGAATACTGAAAAGGGAAAAATGAAATCATTCGAGATGTGTCCCCTATAGAGCAGGAGACAGAGCAGTGGGAGGGGAGGAAGGGAAGCAGATATGGAATAAGGCAATTTGGATCAGGGAGAATAAAAAGAAAGAGTATTGTGATACCTGGGATAAAGGAGAAACACAATGGAAAATGTTTCTTTGTCAGTTCTTAAGCTCTCGGGCCCCTCAGGGAGGTTCTGAATGTTTTTTGAATGTTAGGAGGAGATCTAATTTTATTGTTGGCAAGAAGTCAAGATGACAGACTTCTCAGGGTTGCAAGGGACTGTATTTTCAGATGGCGCAACCAGCAGCAATGATGTAGTCTCTGAATGACTGCCTAGGAGAAATCTAAGCTGTACTGGATGCCTGGAAAGTGTAGAACTCAGAATGTACAGCAGAAGCCTGTCCCGTACTGGTTCTTACCTATGCTCAACTGAAAACTACTTCTCTGTAATTTCTACGTGCTCACCTTGCATGCGAGCTCCATCTGCTTCCTACAGGGTGACCTTTGGCAAGTTATATAGTCTGAGCTTCCATTTCCTCCTCTATGAGATTGGTATACTAGTGTTTAGTTCTTCCACTTGTGGTAAGAATCAACTAAAAATAACCCACTTCAAACAATGGGCGTCTTCGCTTCTTCCACGTTTTATCTGCTGTGCTTTCCAGTTTTTCCTCAATCTGAGTGTCTTTGGGGTTCATCTATCAGCCTTGGAGCTGCTGCTCCAGTGCTGGACCTCAGAGCCAGCGAGTCTGCCAGTAAGTCCGTGCACGGGCCCTTTAAGAGGAGCACCCGGGACTGCAGCCACTGACAGTCTCACTCAGTCACAACCTCCACTTGTCTTCACAGCCAGAAATTGTAGCGACTTCTATTCCTGGCACTAGAGCTCTGGTCTGGGGCTCCTCAGGGGGGACCTCCACAGCCAAGCTATTCTTCCCAATTCCGAACCACCACAAGCGGGTGTGGGACCAGCTTGTTCTGCATCGCCACCCCGCCTACCAGTCTCCAGGTGGCTTCTGCATGTCCTTAGTGGTAGGGCTTCGGTTCAGCTAGGCGGCAGGTGATTCTCAGTGATGGTTGTTCTGTGGTTTAGTTGTCATTTTGATGTAATCATGAGAAGAGGTGAGCACATCATTTACCCACTCCCCCATCTTCACTAAAATAAGGAGTACTTCATCATTGTTGATGCCTAGGTAATATTAGAATAGTTATTTACTCAATCATCTCTGGTTGAGTAATTATGATCCCAAAATCTTAGATTTGTAAGCGGTGCTACAGTGAACATCCTGGTTCATGTAGCTCTCTACACTGGTATACTATATTTCTTTATGTGGAACCAGTGGGGGTAAATATATGTGGCTTTGTTTGCTGCATTTTTAGGTATGTTAGAGGGGACCATTGAGAGGCTATGGCTGCTGGTTTACCCGAGCTGGACCCAGGCCATTGGAGGCTCCTCACCCCTCCTCCTCTACGCTTAGGACGGGCACTCTGCCCACTGTCCCCACGGTGGGAGCGATTTTCAAGGACATAGCCTTGGCAGAGTAAGATGTTTTTGAGACCTTCTGGATGGTATATGTGACCAAACCCTGTATAAGCCTCCGTATAAACTTAAAACTCTGATGGGTGGCTGCAGAGGTTTGCTCGTCTTGTAGACCCCAAGACAAGCCTCATAGATAACCTCCCCTGCTTATTAAAACCACCACCTGGATGTTCCAGACTGTTCTGCCATTTTCATTAGTCTCTCTTCACCTTCCATGTGTGAGAACCAGTTTGTGAATCTACAAGGTCCACTGATCCATATTAACAAATTGACATCATGAAAGGATATATTTACACTGTGCTTGCTTATTTCCTTACATTCTATGATTACGAAATAGACAGAACGTAGAACAATGCCCAGCTCAATAACTGTTTGCTGTTGTGGTCACTGTCATTATTCTGCGTTACTGTTGTTTTCTTGATGTTGTCATCCTTTCATTTCTTCCCAGCAGAAATCCTATGGTGTGATTAAAATGGATTACTTGCCTTTTCCTGAAAGTATCCTCCCTGGAATCTTTATATCTTGCTTAGGGGAAGTCGGGATGGCTCAGTGGGTTAAGCGCTCACTTTGCAGCGCTGGGGACCGAGAATCGAATCCCGGCCCCGGCCCGTGTGGACCCATATGCTGAACTGGGGAGTGCCCCCAGTTCAGTTCTCTCTCTGTCTCTGTATCTCTCTCTCTCTCTCTCTCTGTCAAAAACAATAAAAATAAATAAATCTTTTTATCTTGCTTATGATCTTTTTTTAAATTTTCTTATATTTCTCTTTTATTTCCTTTTTATTTAGGTAACAGTGGTTTGTAACATTATATAAGTTTCAAATGTGCACCATTATTAATGAGCATCTGCAGGTGCTGTATTCTCACCATCAAGACCAGTTTCCATCTGTCACCATACAATTGAACCCCTTTACTCCTTCACCCTCTAGAAACCAATTTGTTGTCTGCATCTATACGTTTTTTTTTTCTTAGTCTGTTTTGTTTTTATATTTCATATATGAGTGAGAGCATATGACATTTGTCTTTTAATGTCTGGCTTACTTCACTTAGCATAATACACTCAAGGTCCATCCATGTTGTCACAAATGGCAGGATCTCATCATTTTATGGCTGAGCAGTATTCCATTGTATACTCTACACCACATCTTCTTATCCATTCATCCATCAATGGACATATAGGTTGTTTCCAACTTTTGTCTATTGTAAATGAGACTACAATAAAAACACGGGATGCACATACCTTTTTGAATTAGTGTTTTTTTATTCTTCAGATAAATACCCAGAAATAAAAGAGCTGGATCACATGGTAGGTAGTTCTACTCTTAATTCTTTTTTTTAATAATTATTTTTATTGCTTTTGACAGAGAGAGAGAGAGCGATACAGAGATAGAGAGACAGAGACAGAGAGAAGGGGGAGGGCCCAGAACAGTCTCCATAGTTGCACATCATCGGCTCTTCCACATAGTTTCATTCCACAGGTGGGAACGGGGCTGCACAGGGCAGGAACTGGGCCAGGGTCTCACCCCGGTGAGAACTGAACTAGAAGCACTCCTCAGCTCAGCACATGGGTCCACACGGGCGGGGCCGGGATTCAATCCTCGGTCCCCAGGGCTGCAAAGTGAGTGCTCAACCCACTGAACCATCCGGCTTCCCCAGTACTCTTAATTTTTTAAGGAACCACCATACTGTTTTCTCTAGTGACTGTCCTAGATTACATTCCCACCGGCAGTGAATAAAGCTTCCTGTTTCTCCACAGCCTCTTCTCATTGTCATTTCTTCTCTTTTCAGTGATAGCCATTCTACTAAGTGTGAAGTGATAGCTCATTGTGGTTTTAATTTGCATTTCCCTGATGATTAGTGATGTTGAACATCTTTTCATGTGCCTGTTGACCATTTATGTGGGTTTTTTAAAAAATGTTTATTCAGATTTTCTGCTTATTTTTAAAATCAGGCTGTTTTGTTAGTTGTTGATATGTGGGGGTCCTTTATAAATTTTGGATATTAACTCCTTATCAGATTTATGATTTGCAAATATCTTTTATCATTCAGCATGTTGCCTTTTTGTTTTGTTGATCGTTTCCTTTGCTGTGCAGAAGCTTTGTAGTTTGATGTATTCTCATCTATTTATTTTTAGTTTGGGTTCCATTGCCAGTGAAGTCAAATCCATAAAAACATTACTAAGGCCTGTGATAAGAACTTACTACCTTATGTTTTCTTCTGTGTATTTTATGGTCCCAGGTCTTATGTTTATGTATTTAATTCATTTTGAGTTAATTTTTGTGTATGGTGTAAGATAGTGGTCTAGTTTCATTATTTTTCATGTGGCTGTCCAATTATCCCAACCCCATTTATTCAAGAGATGTTCTTTTCTACATTATAATTATAATGTCTCTCTCTTTCATCTTTGACTGTCAATAGCTTACCCATCCTTCAAGGTCTGTGTCATATAAACAGACTTAATTATTTTTCTGAATAACTCAACTGCATGCTCAATCTCTTCATCCTGTGAATCCCCAATAGCGTTCAGAACATCTCTCTTTGAATTACAGTCATTTGCATTCTTGGTATATGATGTAACCATTAGAGTGTAACTTTTTTGACTATGAGGACTGTCACATAACTGTATTCCCTTTAGTGCCTAGCGCTACTGACAGGGATATTGTAGGTGTTAAATAAACAAGTGTTAAAATGGAGAGGCTGGATGCTAATGAGGTATGACCATTCTAAATACCTTTACAGAAACCAATTATTTACTAAAAAGAAACTAATTATTAGGCAAATCACCACAGAAGGCTATTTACAGTCCTGTTCAGCCATGTATGTTGCTTATAGGCACTTCCAGCAATGCATAGGTACATGTACTAATTGTGTCTAAGTTTGTCTTTTTGGCTTTTATGTCCCAGAAGATAGCTGTAGGCCTCCCTGGTTTCCCCGGGGCTAAAAAGGTGACCATCCTCTTACTTTCTGTTGGCCACAGGACACGTGTATTGAATGATCCAACATGGTTTGCTACACAGAAGTCAATGGAAAGTGCTTTGACAACAGTGAAGTCCCTTGCGTTGGCGTGGAGATGGTGAGTTTGTAAAGTGATTTCACAGCTATGCACACTGTCAAATGCCCAGGGACAATCTCAGCCATCACTGCAGGTATACTCATTTAAGCATTCACCCAAAACCCTGGGTCTATACTCATTTCTCATCCTTCAGCTGAGATCAAAGCTTGAGTGTGACTAAGGAGTTGTCAGACAGCTTCAATAGCTAATGACTTATATCTATTCCCAAAAGCCAGAGATAGAGATCATGCCTAATCCAGCCCTAAAATACACTTTTCAGGTTAATCTCCAGTGTCAAAATTGTTTTTACAAGAGTAGCTGACATCCCCCCGCCTACCTCCCCCACACACCTTTTTTTAAGTCTGAAGGGGACTTAGGGGATTTATAGATAGAAGCTCAGATCTGGAAGGCACCTAAATTCTGGTTCAGTCCTGTAGTTTGAAGATTTGCTATTTCAGCCAGGTCCCTCTCAGATCTGCCTTGGCTGGAAAGATTGCCATTGGATCAATACTTCACACTGCAGTGGTTCAGGCTGCAGTTTCTGTAGTGTGGGAGAAAGGTACTTCAGGTGTTTACGAAGCCCCAGGGAAGAGCAGGCGATCCGAAGATGAAGGTATAATTTGTGGAGCCAGGGAGCCTTCTGGAAGCCTTCTGGCTTCAGAAGTGATAGACAAAATCTTTGTTGCCTTCCTATTCGATGTGCTGGCTATGGAATATGTCATTATGGGGAAATGAATAAAATGCCCACCATCATATACCTTCTTTTTCTCTGCCATTCAAGTAGAGCTGCTTTGAAAAAATGTAAAGAATGGAGTCTTCAACGATATTAGTAATGATATCTTACTCTGGGGAATGAGTAAATGGTTTTCGGTGTGTTCTATTTTGTGCTACGTCTTGAATGTCATATAACATTTTAAAGGGAGGAAAAATTTTGATGTATGGCTTTATAGAGTTGGCTAATAAATGGTTAATTGGTGATGTTATAATATTTTTTCTTTACAGATAAAATCCATTTCAGGTGGCGTGGGCCTAGCAGGGGGTGGGTAGGAGAAGCAAAGTTCTGAGGGTAGGAAAGAGTCATTCTACCTGGGTTTTGCTTTCTTAAAGGGCTTACAATTTAGACATTTCAGATTGTGTGCAAATAAGGCTAGTGTAGGATGGAGGCATAGTGACAACATTAAAAGACTCATCCTTCAGCCGTATGCCTGTGCCCCCTTCGCAGGACCACAGTGTCTGATGCACACTGTGAATGGCTAGTGGGAACAGTTATGAATGTGCACATGCATCCCACTGTTGTTTAGAATCATGCATTGGTGGTCCTTGTGCTAAGAGCCTCCACACAGGGGCGGAGCCTGGCTTTCCCCGCCCACATTGGTGGTTACAAGGTGAGCACTCAACCTGTTGAGCTATCTCAGCATCCCCCACTATTATGTTGGTTTTCTGAGCTGGTGTTTGAGCTGAAGCCTGACCTCTGGACTGTGGCCTAGGGACCAGGCCCAAGCACCGTCAGGTTTCTACAAGCTCTCATACATTTCAGCACTCCCTGTCTTCCTGACTTACTGGCAATAAACTAGAAGCTTATGGTCATTTACTAATAAGATTCTAAAGTGGGTGTGACTGAAATCTGGCCTTTTAATAAATATTTGGCTAGAAGGAAGAGGGTAGAATGGAACTTCTGACTGTAACATGATCTGGAAAACTATTTTATATTTCGTTTTTCAAGATTTTTCAGATATACAAGTCCAGCAGAAGTAACGACCTTTTTTTAAAAAAAATATTTTATTGTTTTTGACAGAAACAGAGAGAGACAGAGATAGAGACAGAGAGAAGGGGGAGGGCCCAGAGCAGTCTCTATAGTTGTGCATCATTGGTTTTCGACATGGTTTTGTTCCACACAGGTGAGCGGTGGCTGCGCAGGGCAGGAATGAAACTGGGGGACCTGCCACATAGGAAGCACACCCCAGTTCAGCATATGGGTCCCCACAGGTCGGGGCTGGGATTCTATCCTTGGTCCCTGGGGCTGCAAAGCGAATGCTTAACCTGCTGAGCCATCCTGGCTTCCCCTCCTTTTTTTAAAAAAAGTTTATCAGCACAATAAAAAAAAGGGGGCCTTACTTCTTCCAGACGCTGTATTTTTGATTTAGTAAACAGTAAGGAGAGAGGAAGGCAACACGTTACAATCATCTGACAAATATTATTAAAAGAATATATTCCTTTGGGATATATAATTGTGAGTCAAGTGTCATCTTTTAAAATTCAAATGTCCTTGAGTGGGATGATTAACAAAGCGAATTGAAAGGAAATCAAATCTAACAGAATGGTTGCATATCTGGGCTATGAATTCATATAGCTCTGGGTACAAATTCAGCTATCTCATAACTGATGGTTGGTGTGGAAAGAGGGTGGATAAAATTATTCAGATTACCCTTAACCCAGAGCACTTACCCCTAGTAGTAATTAAATATGTGCCATCTGTATCCATCATAATTTTGTCAAATGCAAGTAACAAAAATTCAACACAAACTCGTTAAAATTTTTTTTGTTCTGCTTTAGGCATTATGAGCTCCAAGCTGAAAATTATGTCATTGGGATCCAGAGTATCTTTCTACTTGTCCTGGCTACACTTTGTTCTCTGTTGTCCCTTTTCTTAGAAGGACTTCCCTAATGGGGTGACAAGATGGCGGCAAATGGGGCGGGTCGCATTCAGTTTCAAGTTCAAAGCTGGATTGTCTTATTTCTTGGATTGTCAAAGTAAAGTACATTTAGTAGGTTTAGCTTTGATTGAACGTATTGGCTTAGCTTGTATTTTGTCCCCATTTCTCAACCACGTACTCAGGTGAGGAGAACGCCAGATCTGCACTCCACTTGCCCACAAATCATGTCACGTCCCCGAAGGGAAGAGTGATTTCCTAGAGACACTTCAAGGACTTTTACTAAAGGTGGGACTGATGAATCGTGGGCAAGCAAAACAACACAATTCTACACCTACACCTTTTCTTTCGATCTGTGCACGACTGGCTCTCGGAGAAGAGTGGACATGCTTCCAAAAGGGAGGCTGGCCAGCCCCCTGATGGACAGCTCTGCTGCTTGCCAGGCCGTTCGAAGCTCTGCCTGGGCTGCTGACCTGAAAAGTCCCCTCTCGCATAACAATCACACCTGGCACACTCACTTGGGAGTGCAAGCGGCTCTTTTCTTCATCCTTCCTTAAAGATGCAATTGTTTCTGACAGCCAGTGTCATCTGCAGTGACAGATGTCACGTCTGACTCTCATTCCCGCATACAGCTGAGCCCAAGGAGACTGCTCGTCTTTAATGATGGCTGTAACTCTTCCCCACAAAAGCCAGAGCCCTGACCTGCCTGTTTGGGCTCCTGGGATTCTCTTCGTGATACGTGCAGCAGGGCCAGAGCTTCGGATGCGGTGGTACACTGTGCATGTGCTTTCCCCATCACCAGCCTTCACAGGGTCTGCAGTTTATCTGTTCAAATACACTGCAGTGTCAACTCCACGAGAGGCAAACAGTGGGTCTTGTTAGCTTTGTTCTTTGTGGCTCTTTGTGGCTAGCACAGTGCTAGACAGGTAGTAGAAGTTAAATAAATATTGTCATCTGGTTGAGTAAGTGACTGAATATAGGAATTGTAAAGATTTATTTTTATTGTTTTTTGACATGGAGGGAGAGAGAGATAGACAGAGAGAGACAGAGGGAAGGGGGAGGGCCCAGAGCAGTCTCCATAGTTGTACGTCATCAGTTTTGTTTTTTTTTAAGATATATTATTTTTATTGCTTTTTGACAGAGAGAGAGAGACAGGCAGACAGAGACAGAGAGAAAGGGGAGGGCCCAGAGCCGTCTCCATAGTTGACAGCATCAGTTTGCCATATAGTTTCACTCCACAGGTGGGCGCAGGGCTGCGCAGGACAGGAACTGGGCCGGGAGCCTCCCGCATAGGTCCCGGCAAGAACTGAACTGGGGGCACTCCCCAACCCAGCATGTGGGTCCACCTGGGCCGGGGCCGGGATTCGATCCTCGGGCTCCAGGGCTGCAAAGCGAGGGCTTAACCTGCTGAGCCATCCCAGCTTCCTCTGAATATGGGAATTTTAAATGAAATTTAGCATGTGTATGATTTGTATGTGTGTGTGTGTGTGTGTGTAATGTGACTGGGATGTGTCATTTTTTTCTGTTGCTCATATGGAAAATTGAGGCACCTTGGTTAGGGAATTTGTATAAGCACAATATGAAATCAATACTATTGCTGTAATAACAATTATTTTAGTGCTATTTTTGAAATCTTTTATGGAGATTACTCAGGTATCTCAAATACCTTCCTTTTTCATAGTGTTTTCCAATCCATTGCAGGCTTAGTTTATTCAACATATACTCACTACAGAATTACTGTTTCCCAGGCATGCTTACATTCTCATTGTGATTCTGAACCTCACAGTGAATCAGTAAATCCCTCAATCTACAAAGGAGGAATAGAGAGTGTGTAAGTGACTTGTCCATAACCAAGAATAGCAAATGGCAGCAACAAGAATCAACCTGAACTCTTCAGATCCCAGGGCTGATGCTTGTCTCACTGAGAAATGGTTCTTTGTAATCGACTGAGTATGGAGTACTGTCCACTTCCTGTGAGTCTCAGCTAAACTCTGTCTTGTGAATTTGGTGTTTGCAATGCCCCTTTCCTGAGTTTTGCTGATGCATGGATATAACAAAGGAGCCATCAAGTGAATTCCTTCCGCAATTAAGACTGATGCTGCAACTTCATCTAGACTTTGATGTTGATTTCTCATTCATTCTTTTCAGACACACTCGTAAATTAATGAAATGCAAATAAGGCTAAAGGTCACCATAAGCACAATTCTCTTGGATCTTGAGATCTCTGAGTCATAATTTCTGAATGTATGATTTTTCTGGCAGAAAAACAACTTTTGATTTTGATCAGCTTGTCAAAATAAGGACAGAAGGATAACAAATTTTGAGCACAAGAAAAATCAGATTTCTCTGTCTATATACTTTAGTTTGACTCTTTTCTGATCTGTCAACACTTAGATGTCTGACCTTTTAATCAAGGTTATTACAAAAACAATATTTTTGGACACTGAGCTCCCATTGTTATACTACATAACTTTTCTTAAATATGTATGCTTTAGAATTTTAAATCATGGATGATATATATAGAAATGATAGTATTATGGACAGATACCTACAATTTCTTGACTCTATCTAGTATTTTTTAAATGAGATCAGAAAGTAATCATGACCTATTTTATTTTATTTTTCATGTACTTTGCTTATTTCCTATGTGAGCAAATTAGGGTATGCGAACTTTGATAAATGTTTCAAAAGCAGACATTTTAGACCCAGAGGCATATCCCCAGATCCCTAATCTTCTCCACTCTACCTGGCTGCTGGCTTTGCTTATACATTTTTGGATACAAAGAACAATCTTAACTAAGACAATTGAAATAAGATAAGCAGGGAAGTGTTGTAAAAGTATTTGGGGGATAGTAAAGACGACAGAGAAGGTAATATATAACCTCCATAGGTTACATATATTCTTTTGTTTTCTTTTCCATGGAACAGGGGTGTTATTTTCATTCAATCACTGTATCCCCAGTGTGTAAAAGACTGTCAATATTAGAACCTCAACATATAATTGAACAAATAATAATTTCATTTATTGTGCCAATTACTATTCCAAGACCCTTGCATTGATTAATTTGTCTTTGCAACAATCCAGTGAAGCTAGTACTATCATTACCTCATTTGGAATAATGGAGAAAATGACATATTAGTGAATTAAATAACGAACTCAAGATTATGAAACTAGTAGACACAAGAGCTGAATATTATCTCAAAGATTCTTTCTCTCTGCCCTTCTCTCTCTCATTGACCAGATGGTCTTCTATCATTTTTGCTAATTTTATGCTCATCTCTCATACTTACCCTGCCTATCTTTGCCTCTTCTCTGAATGTGTTTTCTATATTTCATGACTTCTTCCCTATGGATCATGCTGCTTCATAACTTTGAGTTACCATGATCCTTGCATCCTAATTCTTCCTCAGAGGAAATCTTTTAAAAAATCTATATAATGCTTTAAGTTTCAGTTTTTATTGCCAATGACCTTAGTCTAAGCTGACAGAACAGAGTAGCATCAACTGAATAGCTTATAAACAACAGAATTTTATTAATATTATCATAATTCTATAGGCTAGAAGTCCAAGATCAGAGTGCCAACATGATCAAGTTTAGCTGAAGACCCTCTTCTGCTTTACATGGCTGATGGCTGACTTGTATTCGCACATGATAGGAGAGAAGCAAAGCAGGCTGTTTTGAGATTCTTATTTGGGTACTAATCCCATTCATGAGGCCTCTGTCCTTGTGATCTCATCTAATCCCAATTGCTCCCCCAAAGTGCCACCTCCTAATACCATCCCATTAGGAGATAGGGCCAAATTTTGTAAGTCCTCTATTTCAAATCCAGGAGAACAAGAATCCAGTTAGTCCAGCTCATTGGTTGTCTTTACATCCACTGGGATCTGTGTAAGGTACTTGAAATAGATCTGGCTTAATGCCTCTCTAGAGTTTGGGTGCTGTTTAGAAATTTACATGTCTCTAAGACATAGTCTTCTGGGGGCTCCTTACCAGTTGGGACTCTCTTAGTTGAATGTGATTTTTAAAAATCCAATATAAAAAAATAGTTTAAAAATAAAAGGACGTATGTGCACTTGATTCAGAGTGTTAGCAGTATTGTCAAGTTACAGTGTCTCTCCATCTCTCTCTCTGCCTCTTGGCACGTCTTTCCTGTTAGTGTCACCATTAAGTACAATCTTGCCATATTTAGCGCATGGAAGTGGAAACTTACATTTTTACATTTCTAAGTTTAGCAAAAAGAGGAACTATGCCTCTGTTTTTCAACAAAATATAAGTCCTAGCACAAAGAACCCAAACTGTGTCCTAATGGCTTATACTGGGTTATGTGCTCATTCCTGATCTAATCGCAGTGGGAAGGGCAAGTGTGGAGGCAATGAAATGCTCCAATAGGTCAAATTCTGCAACTGGCTAGAGATGAGTTAGAACCATCACCACATGAATAATATGGACTCTCTGTGGATCAGGGTATTACGCAGAGGAAAGTCGGGGGGTTGCCCTCAGGAGAAGCATGAATGAATGCTTAAGCCCACAGATTTCTCCCTTATAGTCTGAGACACTGGGCTGGGTTTTGAGCCTGAAACTGAAGCAAAGGTTCATGCATTCTATTCTAAGTCACCAGTAGCCTCATCATGGTTGAAATCAGAAGCTTGTTCTACATGGACCCTGGTCTTATGCCTGTGGCCAGATTTCCAGTTCAGGATTTAGTGGGATGAAAGCTCCTCCACTGAAATAAACCTGTGAGCTTGGCTCCACCCCACAGCTGCAAGGAAGCCCACTTTCCTCATCTCCTAAAAATATTTAGATGGGTTCTGCTGCCCTTTAGAAGAAGAAACAAGGTCTTTTAGAGGGAGAATGGAAAATCTCACAGGAATAAGAGATGAGGGAGTGGTTAAGGTGTAGGAGGGGAGAGATTATCGGAAAGAAAATTTTTTTCATGTCAACGTTTTAATTCACAATTAAGAGGATGAATGTATTAAAGCTATTACAAATGAACAAGATTCGAGACAGTCACTATAACGGGGACGGCTGAAAGACACCTGACGGTTTTATTCATTTAACAGGCATATATTGATTACTTATTAGGTGCTGGCGTACAGAAAGGAGAATGGCATGACCCCAAATATATGTTGCTCATGGGTTCAGCCTCCAATGTTTTACATTACTTGTGGGTTAAACTCTAAAAGCTAGTGTGAAGTTACAGTACTATGTGCAAAATTAAAGCAGTGTGTGCAGCCAGGACCTGGTAGCATAGACACTAGAGTAGAGTAGTGACTTCAATAGACATGCCCTCCTCTAAATTCACTCCTGACCTGCACTGGGTGTATTTTTCAGTTTGTCAGGTCTCATCTGACAGCTGCACCACTTTCTTCTGACTCTTCTCTCTTTTTTTTCTTCCGACTCTTCTCTCCTTTGTTTCTTCCAGCTTTTATTTTTTAACTAATTCTTTTTATTTTTAATGATGGTAAATTATTACCATAACAAATTATACCATCTTAACCGTTCTTAAGGGTATGGTTTAGCAGTGCTGAATACATTCATGTTGGGTTGTTTGTTTTTTTTGAAGTTGAGTTATATGAGTTATTTATAACTTTTGGATATTAATCCTTTATTGGATGTATCAATGGAGAGTATACTCTCCCATTCAGTAGGATGTGTTTTCATTTTGTTGTATTTTCAGCCTGGTTTTGTCATATTTAAAGTGGTGCTTCTTTTGAACATAATTCTTTTTAAATCCAGTCTGATAACCTCTTACTCTTAATTGTAGACTATAATCTGTTTACATTTTATGCAATTATTGATATGTCAGGGTTATGCCTACCATCTTGTTATTTACTTTCTATTTGACCCATGTGTTTGTGTGTATATTTTTCTTTTCCTGTTTTCTTTGAATACATGTGTCTGTTTTTAGAATTTTATTGCTTCTAAAATGGTTTTAGTTTATATCTTTATGTGTTTTTCCATTCATATCTCTGAAGAGTACAATGCTCATTTTAACCTTCCAATGATACTGTAATTTTTCGTGGTACAGTACTACCTTACAATAGCACACTTTCATTTCCCACCTCCATTCTTTGTACTCCTGTTGTCACATTTTGCTTCTAGATAGTCTATAAACCCCATAGAGTATTGTTATTCTTTCTTCTTTTAAACCATTAAAAACTGTTTAAATATGTAGATGAGTTGCTAGGTAATAAAGAGATTTTATGTTTACCTACATAGTTGTCCTTCCGGGTGCCCTTCCTTTCTTCCTGAAGAGGTAGGCTTCCCACCTGGTCTCATTTCCTTTCAGTCTGAAGCATTTCTTTTAGCATTGTTATGATGCGGGTATGCTGAGCATGAATTATCACTACTTTTGTATGTCCGAAAATGTCTTCATTTTCCCTTTCAATTTTGAAGAATGTTTTCACTGAACATAATATTCGAGTTTGACTGTTCTTATAGCACTTTAAAGATAATGTTTTATTGTCTTCTACCTGTATTGTTTCTGAGAAGTCATCTATAACTCTTATTGTTGTTCCCTGGTAAATAACATATATTTTTTCTCTTTGACTTCTTAAAAAAATTTTTTTTTAATCTTTGTATTTTAGCAGTGTGACCTCTCTGTGTCTAGTAAAGATTTCCTTTTGTTTTTCCTGCTGACTAGACCTGTGGGTTAGTGTTGTTCCTCATTCTTCAAATGTTTCTTCTCTCTTCTCTCTCTCCCCCCACGCCCATCTCTCCCCCTTCCATTTTCCCTCCTATTTTGGGCGCTCCGGTTACATATATGGTAGACAATCTTTGATAGTGATTCACAGATTGCTGATGCTTTGTTATGTGTTTTGCATTATTTCTTTCTTTGGGTTTCAGTTTGGATAATTTCTCTTGGACTGTCTATAAGCTTACTGATCCTTTCATCTATTATGTTTAGTCTGTTGTTAAACCCACTAAATGAATTTTTCATTTTTGACTTTTTAAAATAATTTATAGCATTTCAATTTGGTTCTTTTTTTCTGTTGAAATTCTTCATCTCTTTTTACACATTGTCCACCATTTTTTCTAGATCTTTAACTTATTTTATCATTATTTTAAATTCCCTGCCTTATACTACTAACATTTGAGTCATCTCTGAGTCTTTCTGTATTGATTATTTCTTATTTGACTCAGGTCACATTTTCTTGCTTCTTTAAGAGTCTCATGTTTTTATTGTGTCCACACATTGCATGCAGAAGACCAGCAGAGACTTAAGTAAATATAATCTGCCTCTAGAAAGTACGTTTTGTAATCTGTAAGACTCATAATGAGTCCATTTAATCTATGTTTAGCTTTGATGCAGCTTTAGTTAAATTCAGTTTACCTGAAAGATTTTCCCATCAGAAGAACTTGATTTCTAAGAACTGGTCATAGAATCTCTCCATTTTGTAGACTCTCTTAGATTTTGAATTCAGGGAAGTTCACTTTGCTCTCCTGTACTTGTTCCTCGGGGGATTTCTTTCAGGCTTCTGCCTCACCCTCAGCCTTTGGAGGACCGCTGACATACAATTCATTGAAGGTCTGGCTTTATTGGAAGAATTTCTCTCAGCTCTGCTGCATGACTCCTAGCCTCCAGCATAACACCCTCCAGCACTCAGTGAAAGCCTGTGAGAAAGAGGTTGTGAACGGTCTGTACAGAATGTTTCTATGGTTGAGTCTTAGGATTCTAAATCTCTAACATCAGCTCGCATGCAGCCATTAAAAGTTTGTTAAAAGTTTTGCTGATTTATCCTAATTCGTATTTAGCAGATTACCCTCCCACAGTTTTACCAGGGGCGAAATAATTGTTCTCTTCTCTTTTAGGAAGGTCTTATTACATTCTGGAATTCAGTTCATTAGATTTCTTTGCACCCTCAGCTCTCTGTAGCTGATCTAAGAAGTCCCTTTAGGGTCGTTTTGAATGATAGCTTTAAAATTCTGAAGACACTAGAAACCTGAGTAAACTGTTGGAGACAAGGCAGGCGCTGTACATTTGTATAATGAGAACCTGTCTCATAACGCCCCTTTTGCCTCCTTTTTAAGTAGTTGAATAATAGAGTCAATTAGCAGCAGCTGATGGCAAAAAGTATGTCCAGTGAGGTGGCATACCAATCAATGGTCACTTAAGGTGATCCCAACCCTGTGGGACTCAACACTGAAACCTATCATGTGTTCTTACTGCTTTATTTCTGTTGCTATTGCTGTATTCTGTCATAAGGACTACTTCATTCGAGTAAAAAAATAAAAATAAAAATGTCTTTCTGACATGAGAGATGTTGTAGTAGTTTGTTTTGCTTTCAGCAAATGCATAGGAGGCAAATCTAAGCTACATCCTGTGGAGAGGAGGTAACTGACCACACACCAAGCAGTTAGGTCATAAATGGAGACAGTGTCCCTGCTGGGTTTCTTCACTTAGTAGTCTAATTATTTTGAATCTGCTGCAGCATAGATTCATAGGGAAGAGGGAGAGAAAATACTTTATATTCCAAAGAAACGAGGTACAGAGATTTGAGAGCCCAGCCTTTTAACGAGGCACTGCCTCTTTTCTTGCTCAAGAGGGCATGTTCCTCAGTATCTTAGGTTCAATGGAAGTTCCTAATGCTTATGTCCTGTCAATTAGTCACCCAGTTCACTCAGGGCATAAAGACATTCTACTTACTTTCAAAAAGTCTAAGCATCCTAGCACATTTTCACATCTTGCAATATTAGCCATTTATAGTATGAAAATGTAGGTCCCCAGAAAGCCTATTAAATCATTTACAAGGGCAAATAAATGACATGAAGTACAAAGTGAGTCTGCAGTGGAATTGATGATTTCCTTAGCAAATATCAGTGGAAATCTACCGAGTCTCTATTGCACTCATGAAAAACAGATCATGTTTGACAAATGTGGCTGGATATTTTTATACATTTCCTCTATGGTCTGATAAGTAGGAGTACGGAGATAGAATTTGTCTGAATATTTGTGAAGTGCCTGACATTGAACCCAGAGGTGGAATGATTTATGTAAACTAGCCATGCTTGCTTTCTTGGAAGAGTGGAAATCCTCTAGCACGGTACTTAGGAAAATAAGCTTTTGAGTCAGATTTGCATGGGGTTGAGTCCTGACTGTACCATTTATTTGGGCAAATTTCTATGTCCCAACATCTGCAGGGTAACAGAGGCATCAAATATCTACCTCTTGTCATTCTCTGAAACACAGTGGTGTTTGTACAGTATTTTGCACAGTACCTGGTACATAGTTGGCACTTATTAAATGGTAATAATCATAATATATAGAAATTAGATCCATGATAGAAGGCTTTATAAAACCCAGTGACAAGTATAGTAATAGCTCTTAAAGTTTTTTCTTTAGTTGTATTTGTATACTCACTTTATTTGAGCCTGGAAATCTGGTTGGATATATTTTTCTGCCAGTACAATTGAGTAGCAGAGAATCGATTGTTCAAAATCTGTTTTTGTTCAGTTTTGTAATGCATGATAGAATTTAGCAGAAGTGTGTTGTTTGATATTCTATTTAGTACTTTCACAGTTCAATATCAAATAGAGTTTGTTCCCTAGTGGGAAATGAGGAAGAAATTTAGCTCCAAAGTCTCCTGGGTGTTGGAGTGAAACCATGGGGAATTCAAAATGTTATTGTGGATAACTCAGAGCTGAAAGTCTGAAGGTGCAGGAAATGGGAGACTAAGGCAGGTGCATGTTTTATTTCTTAGGCTAGCCACGCCAAGATCTCAACCACCCAGGCTAATATTTATGCCTGTGCTCGGGTGGTAGGGTGGCCAGCGCTTGTTAGTAATGGATCCTGCAAATGATGTTGAGGAGAGCACAAAAGTACAATTATTAATCATTTTTTAAAGATATATTTTATTTTTTGAGAGAAGGTGAGAGAGAGCGGGGGGTGGGAGTGGGGACGGCCCAGAGCAGTCTCCATAGTTCTACATCATTAGTTGTGACATAGTTTCATTCCACACAGGTGGATGTGGAACTGCACAGGGAGGGAACTGAACTGGGGGCCTCCTGCAGGGGAGGGGAGAACCTTCACCGCAGGGCTTGGTGGTTAGCAATTGCTCCACATTTCAACATATGGGTTTGCACAGGTTGGGGCTGAGATTCAATCCCCGGGCCTCAAGGTTGCAAGGCAAGCGCTCAACCTGCTGAGCTATCCCAGCATCCCAGTTACTAATATTGTAATTGCCTATTTCACTATTTCCTCATTACCAAAGGGATAGGCAAAAGGTGGAAGAGTATAGTGGTTAAGGCAAGCCAAGAGGTTGGAGTTAAATAAGCTGGATTTGAATCTAGACTTTGCCCCTTTGTAAATGCTAAGTCTCACATTTCCCCACTGAAAAACCAAGGTAGCAATGCTTACCTCACTGTGTTCCGTGAGTTTAAAGGAGGTAAGATCTGTAATGTATTTGCTAAAGCTTAACTCATCTTATTAATCCAGAAAAGAAAGGTGAAGCTGATCTAGTCTCCTTCTCAAGGCCGAAGGTGCTTGAAAGCGCAGATGTGGGGGCGGGGTGCTTGATATAAAATGGTTTCTTTTTTTTTAATTAATTAATCTATTTTCATTTTTGACAGAGAGAGAGAGATACAGAGACAGAGAGAGAACTGAACTGGGGGAGCTCCCAGTTCAGCATATGGTTCCGCACGGGC
>PVKE010024500.1:0-23766 GCA_004027555.1 Craseonycteris thonglongyai | reverse complement strand
TCCTCTCAAAGATTTCCTTAATGAGAGCAAGGTTCAACAAACATGATTCATTCATTAAATTTTTAATATCTTATAGCACAGTCATACATTCTCTTGATTCTGAATAATATTGATTTTTGAACATCTGGAAATAAATGTATCTTATAATTAATATGGACAGTTAGTGTAGATGTAATTTTCTCAATAATGTTATATTTTTCTTATGCATCTTATCTCAAAGCAACAGAAAAGAAAATGACTGGAATTTAAGAGATTAACATTTAAATTTGAGACTCTCCAACTACTTCTACTGTCAAAACCAATAACTTAACCTAGATAACAAGATTTTTATTCCTTCTCATATAAAAGAAGCCCAAATACCCTTCAACTCACATTTAAACAAAATTGAAAATAAAATGAGCCTTGAGTTTTTTAAAATCAGGTGATAGTTCAGCACCTAATAGTTGCAAATAATAAAACAATCTGTTTTAAATTACCAGTTCAGCCTTTAAAAAGAAAAAACAAATAGGACTTTTAATGATTGCACCTTTCAAAAATGATATGCTAACAATTATGTGGAAAATCCAAGGTCAAAATCCTAGTTTCTTAAGCTATAGGTAACTTGTACTAGAACTGCACATCTTTGAATGACCAGTTTTGTCTCCCAGTGACTTGCTCCATTATTTGCTATAAAATTTTGTAAACTATTGTGTAAAAATACAGTATATTCTCTTTATAATCATGTAGTTTCTAAATGTTGGGACCCATGTAATTCTAAGATATGCAAGTATTATTAATATTATGGAGACATTTTGGAAAGAACACAAATATTCACATTAAATGTACACATCAATTTCAAATATGTGAAAAATCAGTGAAACTCAGAATCAAAGAAATATATTAATGAAGAGTATCATTTGGAAACTAGAAAGGCTATGTTTTTTTATTCAAAAGTAAGCCTTAATGAACATAACCAGTAAGATGAACAAACGTGTACTATGGATATGTGCCCAGAGGAGCTACTCTTGTCTCTTTAAACCTGCTGATGAAGTAGTTTGTCCTGCTTGCCCCTAGAGAAAATAAAAGCCTAAGCCACTTTAAGTCCTAAGGATTCTTTCAATTCTACAGCAAAAAGAAACCTAACCACATGTCATAATTAAGAGTTGGATGTCATGTCATCTCTCCTTGAGCTAGCCCTCGCTAGATGGAAACAGCTTTCAGAAGTACTCTCATCACTGTTTCTACAACCACAAGGGTTTAGGTAGTGGGATTAAAAGAGAAAAAGGAAAGTTCTCACTTAATAGGCCTCATTTTATGTAGCTTTACATTCAGAGTCTGTCAAGTGTTTAAAGTTGATTCCATCACTCTTAAGTGATTTTGTGCCCTCTTTAGAGATTTTTCAACTGAGAACATTCTGCTGTTTTTTCCCCAAGACCCAAGAGATCAATTTTGGTGCAGCTTCCACAAAGCCCATGGATTTTTAGATATTTACCACATGCACTCTCTTTTGTGAGTCCTTAGAACTTTCTTTTTCGCTTTGTTTTGTTTTTTTGTTTTGTTTTGTTGTTGTTGCTGTTAAATTTATTGGGGTGACATTGGTTGGTAACAATTACATAGTTTCCAGGTGTACAATTCTACATGACATCATTTATGCATTGCATTATGTGCTCACCACCCAGAATCAGCTCTCTTTCCATCACCATAGATTTGATGCTCCCTCCCTACTCCCCACCCAGACTCTCCCACCCTCCTCCTCCCTTACCCTCAGGTAACCAATTAACTATTGACTGTGTCCATGAATTTTTGTTTCCTTGTTACTTTCAGTTTTATATTTCACCTATAAGTGAGGTCATATGTTTCTTAATTCTTTCAGTCTGACCTATTTCACTTAATAAGATGGTTTGAAGGTCCATCCGTGTTGTCACAAATGCCTGTATTTCATATTTTATCACTGAGTAGTATTCCATTATGTTTTGGCTGGATTTCTAATGTCTCCAGGTTGGTTCTCCCATTTGGCCATTCTCTGAACCACAGGTAAAACTTATTCATTCATCCTTTGCCCAGAGAAACAGACCAACCCAAACCTGGTCATAGCAACTCCATTGGAAAAGCAGCTGTGATCAGATGTCAGTCCTTTGTGCCTGTAACTCAGGAATCCCATCTCAAAATCTCCATGATGAAGTGCTCTTCACTAGTCATGTTCCCAACTGCCTGCCATGGTTGAGGGCAGGAATTGCTGCACAGCATACACCAAAGAAATTCTTTTCAGCAAATCCTGAAAAAACTCTCCCACAATCTAATTCTTATATTACCCTTTTTGGATGAAGGTATCTTAGAGCTATGAAACCTCTTTTTAATGTCGTTCCTTTGGAAATTTACATCCTGATTTCACTATTCACATTAGAAATTCCTGTTGTACCTTTGGTTCCTCAGCTGAAACTTTCAGGTGCAGAAAGATAAACATATAATTGTGTATTATTCAAATGTCATTCTCAAATATTTCATTGGGGCCAATTTCTTTTCTTTCAACTTTGGTTGTTAAGCAACAGAAAAATACGGTTTTCTTGACATTCTGCTGCAAGGGAAAAGAATCCCTGAAAAAATAAAAGACATAAATACAACTTAAAAGTCAATAAAACTTATCGTTTCAAAATAACAGAAGAGTCTGGGAAGTTGTATAGGGTCAAGTCTCTAAGCTATATATAGCTCATTTAGAATGTTGTACTACTGCATAAAACCCTTTTGATCTCACTATCTTTAAACCAAATCCAGGTCTGAAGGAAGTTTACTTTCATTCAATGTTTAGATACTAAGGTTGTATGAAGGAAAAATTAATAACTTCTGATAGGTAATTTTTACTTAGTTGTGTAAAAGGCACTCAGTGGAGTCCATCACAAATGTTTAGGAAGACATACAAAAATTTATCACCAAACGTTCTACATATTTCTGATATGAAAATTAAAGAACTGATCATAAGAGGAACAGAAATACAGAAATACAGAAATAAATACTGTCAATGTTTGCCTTAGTTTTTGACACATACAGTAGTTATTAGATTCGTGAATACAACTAGCCGACAGGGAAATTTAAATAGTTTTAGGATTATTGGGATGGACTTCATTGCAGTGAAATGACAAACAAGCCAAAAATCTGACTTAAAACTGAACAAAGATTCTTTTCCTGCTCATATCACAAATCTATTGGAATCCAATGGGGAGGTCCTGGTCACTCAGAATTCAATAATTACAGAATAGTAATAAGTCAGGAATAATTCCGACTGATAGATGTGAATATCATCTCCAATGTTACCAAATGTTGTGCCTAAGGAAAAGAACTCTGGAGACTCTCACGCCAGTAACTAAATTTTATACTCAGTAGTGATACATTATATTTTCTCATGAGTTATCATCCAGAGAAAGTAACAAAATGCCATAAACAATGAGGAGACCTGGAAACACAAACCTACCATGTGCTAAATGTTAGGGAGCCAAAAATATTCACTGAAGAGCGATAAGGATGACCATAGCTTTGTAGATAAGCTCTATCCACATGGCAAGCAAGATGTCCACTGGCTATCCACAGTTACAGTCTACCAATTTAGCACTAGTATCAGAAAAAGAATGTTACCTGATACGTCATATAATATTATGCAAGTTTATGTCAAGTATCTGTCCTCTTTGGACAGACTCAGTCTCATGGTCACCCACTCATACCATGATGTTCTATCAATTACATGGCTCTAGCTCCCATCACAAGAATGAACACATGACCCAGTCTAGCCAATCAGAGTTCCCCACTATATCACATAGTAATTCAATCTGAGATAGTGGCAGGAATAAAGTCAGAACAATGAAAATCATTTGCAGAACTTCCCTCATACTATCTAAGGAGCCCTATTGCTTTTCTGGTATCACTAGCTATTAAAATTATATAATTCTTGACATGATGACACTTATTTTTGACACACATAAAGCCTGTCTGAATATAAAACAAACCAAGTAGAATAAAAAGCTTGCAAAAAATTTTTTTTTAAATATGCGTGTGTGTGTATAAATAAAATTCTTGATGACACTGATTAAGCCTTTTTATCCAGGTATTTTATTTTTTTTACAAAAGTGAAAGAACAGTCTATTGAAAGAAAGAATAGAAAAAGTACACTTCCAAGAGATGGAAGTGGGCCTTGAGCAAGAGGTGGCTCAAAAGGCCTTACCTGGTTATTTTTAAAGTGAGCTCTACCTTTAGTCTTTTAATTTAAGTGACCCATTTATATTTCTTCTGCTTTACCTCAAAAACAAAAACTGAAGTCTTGCTTTATGCTCCTCACTAAAGAAGAAATATACAAATATCTATGATCTGTGTTAATCCAGATACAAATATACTCCTTGGAAACAATTTTGAGGCATCATACTGATCATTCCTATGGAATGACTTTATTGTGTTCAGAAATTCCAATTCTCGTGTAACCTAATCCTATAAATTAGCAAAGCATTTCTCCTAGGAAGATAAACTCTAATAGAACATAATATATTTCTAAAACATTACTTTTTCTATATCCTTCACATTTAGAAATGAGGTCATGGTATATGCAACATCTCAAACAATTTATAATACTGCCATCTAACTTCTTGGGACCTTAGTCAATAAGGAAATCATTTTATTACATTCTGATTTACACTTGAAGACACCAATAAATTCTATTTTGTCACTAGTTATATGCATGTGAAATAAAATAGAGTCTTCAGTTATAGCGTAATTTTTTTTCAGTCTCTTTTCTCTTTAATGTCAGCTACAATAATTAGTGATCTCTAGCATACTAGCACCAGAAATCTTTAATTATAAATTATGGGTATTTGTTAATTATTAACCAAAAATTTCCATGCATTTACCCACAATTTCAAATTTATTCTCTAATATAGATCATTGATAATAATATCACTAACCACATTTCACAGCATAATGTCAAAGAGTGTGCACTCTGAAGTCATATTAGAGTTTAAATCCAAGATTCATTACTTGTCAATTATGTGACCTCATGCTAATTACTATACTTTGCTGTGCCTCTGCTTTCTCTTCTATGAATTGAAAATAAGAGTAGCATACTCATAGATGGTTGTGGCTAATAAAATATTAAAATATTTAGAAAAATATATGACATATAGAAGATCAATATATGTTAAGTATCATTTATTATAATTCTCAGTATTATTAAACATTCAGAAAATCTGCATATTACCAAATATTCCCCAAAACGGCCTCAAACTAAGTCTTATATTTCCTTAGAAATCTTACCACTGAAATCATGGGATTCATGATTTATAGATCTTTAGAGATTAAGAATTTTGTGGATTCTCAAGAGCATAATCAAACATGTCAGAAAATGAAATATGTAATTAACTATAAGGAATATATTAGCTCTTAAATAAAATAATGTCACTCTTTCCCTTCATTCCTTCCAACTTCCCACTGAATCTTTATCTCCTTTTATAGTACCTCAACTCAGTGAGGCTTGCTTTCAAGCTTCAGACATCAGAGGAAAAAAAAAAACCATAAATCAATATATTTTATGAATACAGATGCAAAACTCCTCAACAAAGTATTATAAATCAAATCTAGCAACACATCAAAAGGATTATTATTCAACATGACCAAAAATAAGTTATTTCAGGAATGCAAAATTGGTTTAACGTCTAAAAATCAACTCACATAATACACCGCATTAATAGAAAAATCTAAGGAACCAACTAAAAAAAAAAATACTATTAGAACTAACGAAGGCATTCAGCCAGTTTGCAGGATAAAAGATCAACATAATGAAATCTATTGTTTTTCTATACAACAGCAAAAAGCAAGAAATTTCTTTCTAAGAAATTAAGAATTCTACTTAGTCTTAAGGATACTAAAAAGTAATTTTAACAAAAAAAGTGTAAAACTTACACTTTGGGAAAAAACAACCCAAGCCACAATTCATAACCTCTTCTCTACTTCAAACTCTTATTCATGGCCTTGATTCTTTTTACTGACAGGAGTTATATAAGGGATTATGTCAGTTAGGTTACTAACAAGAAGCAGATGATCACACAAGTTATGATAATTCGAAAGGGGCTCACAAACACATGTACAGATTCTAGGAAAACCAGAAGGTGCTAGTAAACTATTCCAGAATAAAGGCAACTACTCAGAGGATTGGAAAATGTCATGTAGCAGAGGCTACTTTTTTGAGTGAAATATTAAACTTCAGTCAAGGAAACCAGCAGAGGCAACTTGAGCCAGAACAGTAAACACTTAAACCTCATTCCTTCCCCTTTTGCTCATCTACTGCTTTGGAGACCTACTGACCAAACCTAACCAGAGGTGGAGAGCAAAAGTGACTATACAGTTAAGCCTTGCAACTTGGTTGTTTGGGGTGCAAAAAGTTTAGAGAGTTGGTCTTCAGATGAAGAATGAAAATGTTCATCAATCAACCCCTTTTCCTCTCAGCATTTATTCTTGCCCTCATCCAGGTGAAAAGTTTGTCCCCAGTGCAGCAAACATTTGAAGTCCCACTAACAACTATATTATAGGGTGATGTCAATTCAGCCATACTAACATCTCAAACCTTATATACTAGCCAATGTTGGGGTTCTTCATATAAAGTAAAAGGAAAAAGTGAAAAAATAAACAATTAGGTAATATAAATCATAGTTGTTTCATTTGTTCCTCCTATATTTGCTTCCTATGACCTGTTTGTAATTAAAGTTTCCTACTTCTACTCCACAAACTTTACTCCTGTGGCAAATAAGTCAGTGGTCTTGTCTTCATTGGAATGCTACATTTTTCTATTAGCCAGGACTACCGGGAAAGAGAATATCAAAAGTTATTCCACTGAATTCCTTGGATCCTAGATATGTCTTATCTCTACCCTGGAAGAGCAATCCAATATTTCTCTGATAATCAAGATCAATTTCTCCTGCCACACAATGATGCTACTTTCTACCTGTTGTTTCAGTGTCAGAAAAAGTTCAGTATGAACACAAAAGCAGTTCTAGCTTCCATTTCACAGAAACTGTAACTATGTTACCTGAGGGAAGCATTCCTCCTTGAGCGCTAGGACCTCTAAACTCACTCAGCCTAGGCATGCAACAAAGAGCAAACAAAGATGCTTACAGTGAACTATCAGGTATATTAATGAAAGGTGCTATACCCACCTCCACCCACTGGTTCCTAACCCATACATTCTAACTACAGGGTAAAAACCATGACAAATATGTATATGTGCAAGTGTGCATGTATATGTGTGTATAAATGTGTGTGTATTTCATTTCCTTTTCTTATCTACTTTAGGTGAGGAATCTTCACAAAGGATATCATAAGGACTTTAATAACTCTTATATTTTCTGATGTGTGTGCTTGTATATGTGTAAGAAA
Source organism: Craseonycteris thonglongyai (assembly GCA_004027555.1). Classification (NCBI taxonomy): domain Eukaryota; kingdom Metazoa; phylum Chordata; class Mammalia; order Chiroptera; family Craseonycteridae; genus Craseonycteris; species Craseonycteris thonglongyai. Next base: position 16,383 of record PVKE010024500.1, on the reverse strand, counting down.
CACAAACAAAAGACCCAAGCTCATCAAGCCCATTTAAGGTTAACAGATTCACCTAAATATTTTAAGGTTGTAATTAGCTTACAAATTTTATGCTCAACACAGTGTACAACCAACAGTGGGATCCATAAAATCTATTATAGAGAGAGAAAGAAAAAATGAGCAAATTGAACAAGAAGAAAATAGAAGAGAGAATGTACAGAATCCATTAAATGATTACAAGTTTTAAGTAGAGGAAATTTATCAAGTCACTAAAGTAATAAGACTGCCTAAAATATCAGCTCTTGACATGTAAGTCAGCAAAAGCCCACAACTTACATACATTTCTTTCTTTCAGTATAAGTATTTGATTATTTATGAGTTAAGGATAATTAAAATGTACTGAAGCCTCTTTTTTCCACTTTCTTACTATTTTTGCTAAATTTGCTTTCCTTAAGGCCTTTGGCTTATCATCTTGGTCTCAGTACATTTTTGTGAAAATGCCTAGCTTTAAAAAGGAACACTAAAAAATCTGTTAAATGTTATATTCCAATAATAGGCAGGCAAATGAACAGAAATATGTTGGGCTTTATATTGTAATTTCATTGGTCGTTAACCAGTGAAATGCCTGAAACAGGGATGCAAGTATCTAGAATGGTTCACTCATTCATATATTCATTTAACCAATATTTTGGAATACCTACTATGTACCATTCACTGTAGTAGACACTGTGTGAACTATAGGGAACAACAATGGTGAGGATTAATTAATAAAATGAATAAAACATAGTCTTAGATCTCAAGGGGCATATAATCCGGTATGAAGGCTTAAACATGTACATAGTGAATGACTAATTAATACAAGCATGTGATAGTGATAATTTCAGAGGGACCATGTGCTATAAGAGCTCAAAATAGAAAGAGGTAACTTTTATTTGTGGGTTTAAGAACATTCACCTTTGTGGAGATGGGTCCCTCTGAGAACAGAGTCTCTGGAAGCTAAAAAAAAAATGGGCCATGAATTACGAGATTGATAAGGCATAAATATTGATTTAAAAGCCATTTGCTTTGAATTGCTAATTAAAACTAAAGTATATAAAATCATCCATGGAAGGAGTACGAAGATAAAACAGGCTTGTGATATATGGGCATTTGTTGGTTGGGGGATTGGAGGGGTGGGGTTAGTCACTCAGGATTAAATGATTAAATGAAGGGCATTGAGAAAGAAAAGTTTTAAAGATAATTAAGATAATATCATATTATGAAAGTAAAAGTTTCATTGGGAATGTCAACTGGCCAGCTTGAATTTAGTGCGGGTAACAGAAGGAGATAGGAGCTAGTTCTGAACAACTACCTTACTCACGGAAAATGTCCTGGAGCCTCTAAATTCCTTTCCACATTGCTGTTTATCTCATACTCTTTTGTACTGATTATTTCCAGGCTTCTGGTTCCATTTCCCTTTTAACCCTACATTCAGCCCTTAAACCTGTCTTGTTCTCTAGCTCAATGTTTTTGAGCATTTTAGCATTTGTAGACCATGTGTAGACACAGACCACCAACTTTAGATTTTTTTAAGTCTTTTTAGAAACCATAAAGCAATGTTATAAATTAATACTAATAATAATAATAATAGTAGTTAATAGTGATGAAGAGCAATTTTTCTTTCAGCGAATTTTTCAAAGCACCTATATGTGATTCAATGCTGAATACTTTCAGGAAGAAATTAGATTTTCTATTCAGACAGTTTCAATTAGTTTTCTTACTCTTTATTTCTGTTAAACATGAAACTCCAAGTTCATACATGTCATCCTCAATGGCAGTAATGGCCCAAATATGGGCCTAGAAATTATGGAAATATATCTTCATATCATACTACTTGTAAGAATACCATCAGGGGGAAGCCAGGATGGCTTAGCGGGTAAGGTGCTTGTTTTGCAGCCCCAGGAACCAAGAATCAATTCCAGCCCCAGCTTGTGTGGACCCATATGCTGAACTAGGGTATGCTTCCCGTGTGGGAGGCCCCCAGTTCAGTTCTTGCCCCCCAGTTCAGCCCCTGGCTTGAGGGGGTATGCCTCCCATGCAGGAGACCCCGGCCCAGTTCCCACCCTGCACGGCCCCCGCCCACCTGTGTGGAACAAAAACACGTGGAAAACTGATGGTGTACAACTATGGTAACTGCTCTGGGCCCTCTGTCTCTCTCTGTCTGTCAAAAACAATAAAATAAAACTTAAAAAAAAAAAAAGAATACCATCAGATAAAAAGTTAATAAGTATACCACATGTAAAAGACAGAAAAATTGCTTACTTCTACTAGTGAAATAATGGAGACTGGTTTTCTACTTTGTGTTTTAATTTTATCCAAGTTTAGTTTTATTTTTTTAATTTTAATCTATAGCAATTGCAGGTATCATCTGTAAAGATGTCCAATATGTCATTATTTTGTTTCTTCAATGAAAAATGAAAGTCATAAAATGTAAGAGAGGGTCATCTCTTAACAATGAAGCCATACTTGGTTGTGGTATCACAACGTGATCTTCATTGCAGATTCTAGTACTTTATCAGATTTTATCAACACGTTTTTTCCTATAAGTTGGATTTAATTTATTTAAATGCCTAAGGGCAGAATAATCAATAGAAGGGTCAATTGAAAAAGTTGTCAAGAACATAAGTCAGACAATATTTCTATATTGGTCTACTTAATCATCCTCCTTGATTGAGTGAGAAATTAGTTGACTGAAGAATTAATCAATTCACTGAATTAAATTATTTTATCACATAGACCAGGCAAATAATTCAAATGATTGAAGTCACTCACTCAAATGAGTCAAGTAAGGGTAGGGAAATGGGAAACTATAGCAAATTGAAGAAGGAAGGTTTCATACAAAGGAAACAGCCAACATTCTAGTTCTCCTGTGAAATATGAAGATCAGCTTTACCATAAATTTATATTTATCAAAAGTCAGAAATCTAATTTTAAGAAAAATCTCCAAGTTTTTCAATATTGCCAATGAACTCATAATTTTTTAAATCATGATACTGTCCCATCAACAAATACTGTCTAGGTCAGATATGCCTATCAGGCCACCTGTTTCTGACCTCTTCTTTGGAATCAGATGCATATAATCAAAGGCGCAACTATACGCCGCTTTGCCAATGCATAATGTGGACACACGTATTTCCAACAATACTCACCTCCACAGACACACAAAAAACAAGGCATCATAAATAACATTCACATGAAGATTAAGACAGATTAATACATGCATACATAATGTATGTACATCAATGGATAGATATAATCCTTCCCCAGTGCAAGCCAGAAAGGGGAGTTTACAATGGTGTTCCCAATAAAATAAATCTGGTTCTTACCGCATTACCAATAAACCTTCTACAACCTCTTTGTATTTTTCAAAAGGGTTTATAGGGTATGTTATATTCCTGAAATTTCTGATCCTAATCTTTTTTAAGGATTTATTTTATTATGTCTACAAGAAGATGAGAGAGCGAGAGAGAGAAAGGGCCCAGCACAATCTCCATAGTTGTACATCATTAGTTCTGACATAGTTTCATTCACACAAGTGGGTATGGGGCCATGTGGGATGAGAACTGAACTGGGGGTCTCCTACATGGGAGGCAAGAACCTTCACTACTACAGTCCTGCATAGGTTTTGCAAGGGCTGAGCTTGGGATTTGATCCCTGGACCGCATGGTTGCAAGGCAAGCGCTCAACCTGTTGAGCTATCCCGGCATCCCCATGAACCTAATCTTTTAATACCTAGTTGTATCTCTCATGCTGTCCCCTTCTATCCTCTTCCTTATCAAGTACCTATCTGGTGATCCTTATATTGGAGCCACCACAGCTGGCCAAGACTTGATAATATTCATTCTGACTCAATAACCTGAGATGGAACATAGAATTCTACATTTTTAAATAAACGATCTGCATGATTCTGAAATAAGTGGGTCTTTGAAATTTTGATAGCTACAAAAGTTCATTCCTTTCATTTCTAGTCCTCAGTATTGTTTCCCTGCTTCTTATTTATGTCACCCAGAAATCTATTATATATACTTCTTCCATCTGAGAATGCCTGTCTTTCCTCAATTAATAAAAAACTCTTTATCTGTTAGCTCTGTGTCTCCTCTGTGAATCTTTATAGTTGTGGAACTAGAGCCCTGCTTCTGGCTCTCAGCTCTCTGGCTAGGCCTCACATAAGGCCGGTTTTTCCTGAACCAAACCATCATGAATTGTCCATATCCCATGTTCATGTTGTGCTCCCCCTATAACCCGGGACATCTACCTGCTTAGTTCTGGACTGCTCCTGAGATGAACTCTGTACCTGGACTTATTCTCATCAACTTCTTCTGGGGCCTATCCCATCCCCTGCCCTGTACATTTGGGTCTGGTTCATCTTTGGAGCCAAGTTCCCCAGCCTGGACCTTTAATAATTATAACAACAAAAATAATCTTTCATCCAATCCTTATGAGTCCTAGAGCCAAACAATGCAGCTGATCTTAGAGGACAGAAAAATTAATAATTAGATAAATACTCTAGAAAACAAAAGTAGTAGGTTATGATGAACACATGAAAAAAATAAAATAAAAAATGTTAAAAGCTTATTCAGTCTCATTCATTCTACAAATATGGATTGAACACCTCCTACAAATAAGATGCTATACTAGGTACAAGATAAAGCCATCACCAAAAGAGACAAACTTCCCTGTCCTCAACAAGTGTGCAGTCTAATTATGGAGACAAATAATAAATAATTAAATGAACAAATATTTAGTATAATGGGGGGAAGCCGGGATGGCTCAGTGGGTTGGGCACTCACTTTGCAGCCCCAGGGACCGAGGATCGAATCCTGGCCCCGGCCTGTGTGGACCCATACGCTGAGCTGTGAAGTTCCCTCAGTTCAGTTCTCACTGGGGCAAGACCCTGGCCCAGTTCCTGCCCTGCGCAGCCCCGCCTACCTGTGGAGTGAAACTATGTGGAGGGGCCAGTGATGTGCAGCTGTGGAGACTGTTCTGGGCCCTCCTCCTTCTCTCTGTCTCTGACTGTATCTCTCTCTCTCTCTCTCTCTCTCTCTCTCTCTCTCTGTCAAAAACAATAAATAAATCTTAAAAAAAAATATTTAGTATGATGATGTGATGAAAAGGGGAGGGGGTAGGCAAAAGAAGTGACAAGAAAAAGAATGGGAATAAACGAAAACTTGAGGTATTCTGGGATGGCTCAGTGGGTTAAGTGCTCTCTTTGCAGACCCAGCCCATGAGGACCCATATGCTGAACTGCAGTGTGCATCCCACGTGGGAGGCCCCTGGTTTGGCCCCCAGCTCAAGAGGGTGTGCTTTCCATTCAGGAGGGCCCCTGCCCAGTTCCCACCCTGCATACCCCTCCTCCACCTGTGTAGAATGAAACTACGCTGAGAACTGATGATGTACAACTATAGAGACTGCTCTGGGCCCTCCCCCTTCTCTCTGTCTCTCTCTATCTCTCTGTCAAAACAATAAAAATAAATCTTTTTTAAAAAAATGTTGAATTTTATAATATATAGAAAGCTCAGAGAAGTTTCAGTGGTAAGATGACATTGAACAAAAACATGAGGGAAGTGAAGCTATGGCCATGTTGATATTGGAGGATAGAGTTTTCCAAGAGGAAAGAGCAAGAACAAAGTCCCAAGGAAGACATATGATTGGTGAATGAAGAACAGCAAAGGAGACCAATGTGACTGACTGGAGTGGAGTATGCAAAGCAGTGACTAGATAGAGATCAGATCAGAGAGGTAGCAGGAGTCAGATTATACAGAAATCCATCAGCTACTGTAAGGACTTTGGATTTTATTCTGAGTGGAATGGGGAATCCTTCAAAGGTTTTCAGCCAGAGGATGATATAATCTGACATATTTGAACAGGATTACTATGGTGTAAGTATAGAATATAGATAAAATGTGAGCAAAAATGGAAGGAGACTAATTAGTAGGATATGGCAAAAGTCCAGGAGAGAGATAATAGTGACTTGCACCAGAATGACAGCAGTGTTGGTGGTGAAAATGGTGAGACTCTAAATATATTTTTAAGGTAGAATCAGCTAGATTTGCCAATAAATCAAATGTGAAGTATGAGAAAAAAGAGAAAGATTAAGATGACTTCAGGGGAAGCTGGGGTGGCTCAGCAGGTTAAGCGCTCGCTTTGCAGCCCCAGAGACCAGGGATCGAATCCCAGGGCTCCAGCCCAGGAGGACCCATATGCTGAACTGGGGTGTGCCCCCAGTTCAGTTCTTGCTGAGACCTATGTGGGAGTCCCCAGCCCAGTTCCTGCCCTGCGCAGCCCCGCACCCACCTGTGGAGTGAAATTATATGGAAAACTAATGCTGTCAACTATGGAGACTGCTCTGGGCCCTTCCCCTTCTCTCTGTCTCTCTCTATCTGTCTCTCTGTTTGTCAAAAACCAATAAAATTAAATTAAAAAAAAAAAAAAGATGACTTCAAATCTTGGCTTATACAATCTACAGACTATAATTGCCATTTATTCAGTCAAGAAGTCTAGAAGAAATGCAGAATTGAATGCAAGAAAATAACTCAGTTTGGATATGTTATTTGTGGTAACTATTATACATACAGATGGAGCTACCCATGATCAGTTCGGTTTAGAATCTGGATTTCAGGGAGACAAAGTCTAAAAATGTGAATTGGTTGTTATAATCACATATAATAAATCATATTAAAGGCCAAAGGATTAGATGAGATTACCTGATATTGAAAGAAAATAAATGTGGTTAAAATAATGAACACTAGATAACCCAACATTAAGAAGACAAGAAAATGGAACGGGAAATGAGAAAGGAGACTAACAAAAGAGAGTGAGAATAAGCAAGAAGTGAAATAGAAGGAAATCTGAGAGTGGGTGTCCCAAAAGCCAAATAGAGAACATTTTGTAAGTCTGTTGGACTTAACATTAAGGTGACTAACCGTCCTCCTTTAGGGAGGACTGTCCTCCTTTTGGAAGTTCTGTCCTCCCCTGAAAAGTGTCCTCCTAGATGTCCTCCCTTTCGATATGTCAATATATAATACTAGATGTCCTCCTTTTCTTTCTTTTTTTTTTTTTTTTAGTTGTTAAATTTATTGGGGTGACATTGATTGGTAACAATTAGATAGTTTCCAGATGTACAAGTCCACATCACATCACCTGTGCTTCGTGTTATGTGCTCACCACTCAGAATCAGCTGTCCTCCTTTTCATTGGAAAAAAGTTGGTCACCTTATTAACATCAGAGTCAATAGGGATTCTGAGAAGAGCTATTTGAGAAAGTCAATGGAAATTAAAACCTGTCTTGCTTTGGTTCAAAGAGAACAAAAAATTTAGAGAACATTTTGAGGGTCATTTTTAATTTTGTTGTAATTACAGCTTTGCTACCAGACAATCCCGCAAATTTTTTTGCATTTATTAACAGTTCTGAAGTTGTTTCTGAGAAACGGTGACCTTGGCATCATATTAACAATAGGCATGTACATCTATATATCCATCCTTGTTTTTATGGACCTTAACTGAGTGAAACTCAGAGCTTCAGAATAACTATAGCCCTTACTGCCATGAATATTGTGTATCCTTCAAGGACTCAAATTAAATTTAGTACCTATTTTGTGTTAGCTGCAGGGAGAGAGGACAGTCTATAACTACCACTTACTTTAATGAAATTAACTATAATCTGATCTTTTGCTAAAAGTATCTGGAAATTGCTCTATTATTCAAATGTATCATAGGCAAGAGTAAGAGAAAATTACTACATGATGTTCTCTTTGGTAACTTGAAGCCATTGAAAGCTTATTATCTTCACAAAGTGTATAGACATAGTATAGTATGGGGAGCAATGACCCATTGCTATTTTTCCCTTGAAAAGTTTCCAAATGTCAAATTTCACTAACCAACTCTTCAAGTACTGTGGAGAATAAAATAGGGATACCTAGAGATATAAAATGTATTCTTTCATTAAGAACATGAAAGAAGTCATTACTGCTTCCTATTAAATAACCATATTCTTTGTGGCTTCCAGAAAAGAACAGTGGGCTTCTTATATTCTCCCTGAGAGATAGGGTCCCTTCAAAGAGTCATTAGCTCGGTGGAGGAACTCATCCATTAAAGCCCTAAGAAGAGAGAGTATGAACCAAATTGATGATTCTATCATGAGTGCCTTTTTCTCTTTCCTCTGATGGCTGAATAAAACTGAATTGGAGGATAAATTCTTTAATCATAAGGATAGTTAAACTCTATCCCACTCTTGCCCCTCCCAAAGGATGGATGGATGGATGGATAGATGGATGGATAGATAGATGGATGGATAGATAGGTGATAGATAGATAGATAGGTGATAGATAGATAGATAGATAGATAGATAGATAGATAGATAGATAGATAGATAGATAGATACCAAAACATCTTTGAGGGTACCTCAGTTATATTTGCTAAATATCAAACCTTCCTACAGGTAAGAGAGCAGTAACTATATACCAGAGAATACTAATTCTACATCACTAGATATTGTGTGTTTAAAATTTCTTCATATTTCTCCCCAAATTTCATCAGCTAAATGTAGTAAAAGCTATTCTAAAACCCTATTCTAAAACAAGAAACACGAGGCTCAGAATGGTTCAACGATTAATTACCTAATAACAAACAGCTATAAAGGCCTAGGAGTGATATTTTCAACATATAAATAAGGAACATTGTGTGACAACATCCATAGGTGTGGGAAAAAATGTGTTTTTTTAATAAATAATATAAATATAGCACTGTAGGATTTTATATTATTATAGATCAGAGAAAATGTATTTGCTTTAAGTAAAAAGACATTATCAAAATCCTTAATCATTTTACTGTATTGAACTGTGACTCTTTTCTTTCTCTCCATTTATGTAAATAAAAGTCTAGGGTTGAGAACTGAGGAAGAGACTACCAAAATTTTTTTACAAAATAATATTAGATTCACCCCACACAGCCCAAATCCACCTGTATGGAATGAAACCATGTCACAACTAATGATATACAACTATGGAGACTGCTCTGAGCCCTCCCCCCTTCTCTCTCTCTCTCTCCTCTCTTTCTCTCCCCTTCTCTCCCTCCCTCACCTTCTCTCAAACAATAAAAAAAATGAATTAAAAAAAATAGATTTATCAAGGTAGCCATCCCTGTTTTCATTAGTAAAGCCCACAAGAAAGCCCCAAGCCTATCTTCCCCTGGAAAGTTGATATTGAGTACATCATCCACACATGTGCTGTACATTTTTGCACCTGAATCAGTATCCTCCTTCCTCTCACCCTCCAAGTCTTCCACTCCACCATCTGGAACACCACCCAGATACTCAATCTCTCTGATCTCAGCTAAAACCTGGCTCTTTTATGATCATGTGGCTATTTCTAAAGCTCTCAAAAGCAGTGAAGCTTAACTCTGTGTACTGCATGCATTTCAGTGTCATCATCTTCCCAAAGGCTGCTCTATGTCACTTTTCACCATCTTGTTGAAAAGTCTGTCCCTCTGAGACTTATTCATTCATGCATGCCTTAATTCATTCAACAATTGCTTCTAGAGCTCCCATTGCACACCAACATTTTTTTGAGCTCTGGGAATACAAAACACATCATTTGACTTACTCATCCACTTTCTCTCCTAGTGGCAGTCATTACAAACTTCTGGTTCACAGCAAATTATTCAGAGAAGATTTTGACATCTGCTTTACAGTCCTACTCTCTACCTCCTATTTGCTCACAGGACAAGTTTTCTTTTCTCTAGGGGGAGAAAAAAAGAAAGCAGATGACTTGGTCTAAATTCCTTTTCAACTAAATTTCTGAGTAAATAGACTAACTTTTTGTTAGTAGAATGAGTCCTTATACAGGCACTCCTCACTTAATGACGAAGTTCCATTCCTACAACTAAGTCGTTAAGCAAATTGGTTAATAAGTGAGGATCTTAAAGATGGAAGTCTTGTGATGTATCATGGCACCATAGGGGTACATAGTTTTCATGTGATATCACATGACACCACACTTATAAACAAAATATGTAGTCTTGTGTAATTGGGAATGCTTCATGTAGTGAATAATGACCTCTCTGAGAATAAGACAAAGACTGAGAAAGAGAATGCCCATGCTGAAAACTGGCTCTTAGTCCAAGCAGTCATCAAACAGGTAAGTCATTAAGTGAGGGGTGGCAGTATTTATAGTGGCCAAGCAAAATGTTTACAAATTACTTATAGTACATAAATTTAAAAACAATGTATCTGTGAAGCATGTCTACCTGAAGAATGTCAGGTAATTTATATAACTATTAGCATTATAAAGTAATCAGCATGCTGTCTCAGCAGAGAAGGTTCTTGAATCCCATGTGGACGGCCCCTAGTTCAGTTCCTACCCCACACGGCCCCACATCCACTTGTACGATATGAAACCACATCACAACTAATGATGTACAACTATGGAGACTGCTCTGGGCCCTTCCCCCTTCTCTCTGACTGACTGTCTGTCTGTCTGTCTGTCTGTCTGTCTCTCTCTCTCTCTCTCTCTCTCACCTTCTCTGAAACAATAAAATAACTCTTAAAAAAATAAAAAAATAAAATAATCAGCATTATTAAATGTTCTCTGCTGTGTAATATAACCCTCAAAAGTTCACCAGTTAACCTCATCGATTACTCTGGACCATAAAATATATGAGCAATGAAGAAAGAAAAGGCCAGTGTAATAATGCAAGATGTTTCAGTCCTCTCTCTATTTGTTTTTACCTCTTTATTGCATTATATTCTTGAATTGTTTGGATATCTGGACACTGAATGTGTTACTTGACATGTATGAGTCTGATTTGACAATCCAATCCTGGTGTTAGCTAAGGCTTCCTTTCCCATCTTTCCACCAAAAAAGGAAAACAAAAAAGAAAAAGAAAAAAGGAAGGAAGGAAGAAAAAGAAAATCTTCACTAAATTTACCAGTTACAACCTTGTTACCAAGTGTAGTCATCTTACTTGGTCTCTCAGTTTTATTGAACACCAGTGACCATCCTTTCTGTCTAAAACAGCCTCTTTCATTGATCTCTCTGCTACCAGATATAAACAGTTAAATTAATGACTCTACTAATTGGCCCTTCCTAGCATCCACACTTTAGCTATGGTATTAATATGGGCAGAGTACTATCGCACCCCTTGACTTTGGGTTTTCCTTAATGACTACTTTAGCCCATGGAGTAAGTTGGAAGTGGCAATGCACAAGTTCTGAGTCTAGGTCGCTTATTCTCTTGGACCTGTATCAAGAAAAACATGCTCTGATTGGACCTGTTTTAAGGAGTATGAGAGACACTTAAAGCAGAACCTCACTAACCAACTTAAACATTAACATTCAAAAGCGGAGCCAACTAAGGCTGAAGCAGAGCTCTCTCACAGCCAGCCAACCCATGAACATAAATAACTGTTCTTTTAAGCCACCAAGTTTGGGGTGGTGTGTGTATAAATTTGCAAAACACCAAAGACTGGGTGGTCTTAACCAACAGAAATGTACTTTCTTACAGTTCTGGAGGCTAGAAGCCCAAGCTCAAGGTGTTGGAAGGTTCAGCCTCTTCTGAGGCTTCTCTCCTTGGCTGTCTTCTTGCAGTGTCCTCATGTGGCTTTTTCTTTGTACACACATATCCCATTTCTCTGTGTGTGTCCACATTCCCTTTACTTATAACACCAGTCAACAACCTCATTTTAATTTAATTACCTCTTTAAAGGTCCTGTCTTAAGTACAGTGATAGGCTGAGATACTAAAAAGTAAGGCTTCAACATATTAATTTTAGGGGGACACAATTCACCCCATTATAGTATGTTGCACAGCATTGTTTTAACATTAGCTGACTGATACACCACAATCATCTGGCCTCTTTCTTCCTAGTTCTCTGACCTTTTCTTCTATTTCTTCTATGTAGCCATTAAATATAAGAGACTTCAAGACTCAATCCTAGGCCTTCTTCTTACTCTATACTTTAATTCCAGGCCAGGTTTTCGACAGGAGAGTTTTGTTCCTGTACCACCATCCCCCCCAGTGACATTTGGCAATATCTAGAGGCATTCTTGGTTATTGCAACTGGAAAGGGAGTGCTACTAGCATCTGGGCGGTAGAGTCAGGCATCCTGCTCTATATTCTATGATGCACAGAACAGTCCTCAACAATGAAGAATGATCTAGTCCAAATGTCACTAGTATTGAGGATGAAAAACTCTGTTCTATGCAATTGCATCTAAATCCTAGGCTTCGTGCCATGAGCAGCAAATCACATCTCTATCCCTGATATGACTTTTAGGCACAAATATCAAATTTTACCTCTCTTATTCGAGTGCTTCAAAGGCATCTCAAATTCAGATTATCCTAAAACAAACTTGTGGTTTTTTCCCCTCCATACTTGGTTCTCTCACTTGGTATTTTAGCTCAGCAAATGGTACTCATTCAGAAGCCATCCTCAAAAACTCTCCTCGAAACTATGCAGTCCAGCACCATGAGCTGATCATTTGCTTTCTGAATATATCTTTGGGTTGGTGATCTGTGTCTTTTCATCTCCACTAATAGCTACTTCCCTCCTCCAGGCTATCATCTGTCTCCCTTGGAATGCTCTCATACACTTTTCAATCAATTAGCAATCCTTTAATTCTTTTCCAAATTACTGAGCATTTCCTTTCTGAAATATAAACATAAATATCCAAACAAACAAAAAAAAAGAACGTTCCCCCATTGTTCTTAAAAGCTAAAATCCTTAAATTTAACTATACGCAAAATGCCCATAAAATTCAGGGACTTTCCCAGCCTAATTGAGTTCCCTGTTGATAAGACTTTCACTGCTCTGGGTCCCCAGCTGGCTGTCAATATTTATCTTATATTGTCTTTCTCTCTCTTTTGGCTTACCGGTTCGGCTGCACTTTGTAACATGTTACTTTCTATGTCCCTCCTATATGCCATGTTTTCTTCTACCACTGTAAGTTTGTATATGTTTCTCAGTCGCATAAAAAGTTTCTACCTCACACTCTTTAATATTAGTAAACTCCTCTCATTCTTCAGTTACATCTGAAATGTTTCCTCAGAAACATTCACCCTGATTCTCCAAGCATCAAATGTGCCCCCCTTTTATACACTCTCACATCACCATGCATGCTTCCTTCAAAGCCTAGCTACAGTCCTAATCGTGGATTTTGTTATGTCATTTTGATCTTTAGTTTGTTTAGGGCTTGGGTTATTTTTGTTTATTTTTGGTGGTGTGTTGTGTTGTATTGTGTTGTGTTGTGTTGTGTTTTGTGTGTGTATGCTAGCACACATCTTACTCAGCTTCCTAGATACTTGGTGATGCATCACTTGGCTGATCCATTAATTATCTTGGCCAAAACACACAGTTAGTAAAAAGAAATCCAGGTCACATATTCGAGGAAATGTGTACTTAAATATAGTATCGCAATATATTACTGCTTCTTACATTTACACGGATATGAAGATAAACTCTTCAATAGACTATGTGTCATCCTTAGAGTGCATGTATCTGGGATATAGTATTCTAGCAGGGCTCAACTCTATTCACATTTCAAGAGTAACATACTTTGAAAAGCATGCTCCACTTGTGAAATGCTAGAACCAATTCTTAAGAGGAAAACAGATTCCAATAGCTATTTAGATTATTTTCTAAGCTGTTAAAGATTCCTATCTAATTATAAAGAAAAGTAAAGAATCACCCCTTTGCACAAAATTATTTTCTAATTAAAACAAGATCATGATATAATACAGCAAAATTTTGAATTATCATCAAAATATTGAAGAAACTGATACATAACCAACAAATGCAGAGGCTTCTATATTAACAAAATCATTGGCAATTTGTTTCTAAAAGTTCCTGATATTTTTGTGGGCTTTACACCAATTAACTAAACTAGGTCTGGGCCTTCTTCACTCAATGAAATACCACACATATATTTCTCTTCTGTAATACCGCAATTATTTCAGGACTCACCCTGGCTGTAATGGGGGAATTTCTCTGGGGGAATTTCTTCTTTGTCTTTAATAATAAGAAGTAGATTGTTGATTAAGAAACATAATTAAAGCTTTTATTAGGGTAGCCTGATACAGGTTTGTTTTCCTTTCAAGACATAACAATGCAATTCAATTTAAAAACGTACCAATTTCACAGTCCCTCACTCTAGCTGATATTTGGAAATACCAAATAGAGACATTTGCAGTTTCTAAATATAAGTGAGAATTTCTTTAATTTTTTAAAATGTAGAAAACCTGCTCAATGTTATCTTTGCTAAATAGGTCTGTTTCTAAATAGAAAGGTGTCCTAATCGGCAGTTAGGTCTAAATAATTGTTTTCCAGTCACTAAACATCAGTAGGTGGCACATTTAGTATCAACTTTGACATACCATAGTGACTTTAAATGCAAAAGAAATAACAGTGAAAGCAGACATTGACAGTGAGCACTGAGTGATTTCTAATACCCTATTGACTACACAACTAGCATTTATTTGTTATAAGATTTTTTTGTTCATCTTGCAAAATGGCAAAAGCATGCCTTTTAATTTATAGTAATTTAATTTCTAACATTTTAACACAAATGGCTTTAAAAATAAAAGGAACAAAGTAATTACATTTAAATTTATGGTTTTAGATTTCTAAAAGCCATCATATTCTCTTGTGTAATGGAAGACTCCCATTAAGGAGGGGGGAAAAAAACCTGTAAAAATTTTACCCTTCTCTTGGAACAAAAACAGTAATAATTTATGTTACCAATATACCCAATATTTACTAGGAAAGGGTTCTGTGGTGATAATAGGCTGCCTAGAAATGTAGAATTCGTTCAAAATAGAAGTGATTCCTATTCTGTTGGAAGAATGTCTCATAATTTCCTCCTTAATACCAGTTCAAGTTGAAAATATATATATCAGAATGAGGAATAGCTTAGTTTAGGATAATCTTTTATATTTCACAGAATATAACAATAGATTCTAAATTTATGAGAATGTGCATAGAAGTACACATAAATTTAATAGTTCATGGACTAGAAACCTTAAGAGATCATCTAATAATCATTGTTCCTACTATTCGATTCCCATAGGAAAGTCCCAGTAGATGTAAAGAGTCCATACACCTTTCAGAGAAAACTCAAGTATTGGTAGTAGCCAGGCAGACCTCTCCTCAGCCGGGAATGCACTTCCCTCAAGGACTGTCTTTTTTACCATTAGAAATCTCCCCAATCATTTTTGCAAGGCTTAACTGAAATCCACACCCGCCTAGTAAGCCTTCTCCCATCATTCCAATGGGAATGGATCAGCACTCTACAAGTTACCATAATTTTATACCTCACTTTGGGCATTTCTTATGCATTTTCATAAAACTATAAATATACTATTTATGTACACATATCTGGATAAAGGCCAAGTATAACACTTCCACCTGTTCTGTGAATAAATTTGATCTTGAGCTACCTTCCTAGGTTGGTTCCTTGGAAATCTGAAAAGATAGAATGTCAGATTTGGCACTAGTTAATACTGGTTATAGTAGAAATGGTTCCTTACTAGTAAAATATTTATTACAGTTAAGATTTTAAATAAACTATAAATATTTAATAGGAAGTCATGGCTTTGGACTTCCTTGAGTACAATAATTCGACTAGACATAGTCTTTGCCCATTGGCGTACCTAGCATATCTGACAACCATAGTGTTGTATTTTTCAAACATTCCCCTCTTCTAAATGACAATTCTTTTTATTAATACTCATAACATCATAAAAATATTTTATTTATTCCTTCACAATTTCTGTGTTATCTTTGTTTATTTTCATTCTATTGTTTAAATTCAGGAGTGTGTAATATCACAGGATTTGGAACTTCAGCTGCATCTAAAGCAATCATGAATGGTTTTAAATCATCATGAACTTTCTCTTGAAATAAACACATGAAGTTGAATCCATGAATATCAAAGGCTGATGTATAACTAGGAGTTTCTCAAATTCACTTCCATACAGAAAACAACATTTACTAAGGCGTAAGTAATAATTGACAGATTATAGTAATATATTCTTAACAAACTTCCACTTTTACCCATAATGAAGTAAGAGGAATTAAATTTACTCCCTCACCTACAACAATTAAAAAAAAATAACACCAGAAAATAATATATGGGGACGCTGGAACAGCTCAGTGGTTGAGCGCTTACCTCAAAATCGCAAGGGACTGGATTCAATTACCAGCCCCATCCCATACAAACTCATATGCTGAACTGCTACACAAATGATAACTGCCAAGATGGTTTGGTGGCAAAGGTGCTTGCCTCCCATGCAGAAGAACCCCCATTTGGTTCCCAACCCATGCCCCTCTACCCCTTGCATGGCCCCATATCCACCTGTGTTTGCCTCCCATGCAGGA
>PVKE010024499.1:0-23752 GCA_004027555.1 Craseonycteris thonglongyai | reverse complement strand
GTACATTTACACAATGGAATACTACTCAGCGATAAGAAATGATGAAATACAGTCATTTGTGACAACATGGATGGACCTAGAGACCATCTTATTAAGCGAAATAAGTCAGACTGAAAGAATCAGGAAACATATGACCTCACTTATAGGTGGAATATAAAAGTGAAAGTAACAAAGACACAGAGACCTATGGACACACTCAATAGCTTGGTGATTGCCAGAGGGAAGGGAAGGAGGGGGGAAGGAGAGAGAGGGAGGGGAGGTGAGAGAGGGCACCTTCGATTTTTTTTAAAAAGTTCCAATGTAGGAAGTAACTACCAACCAATGCCACATTAAAAAGTAAAACAGAATTTTAAGTACCTGAAAGTACTGTTCTTTCCTCCTGCTTTTGAATTATGTTTTATTCAGAATTAATTTAGATAATGATCTGTGGTATAAAGTAGGAAGTTTCCTCATCCAAATGGTAATTCAAATGTAGTTTCTTTTGAAATGTGCCAATTTGATCCTTAAGGAAAATTCAGAAACTTCAAGTCAATGTTTTATTTAAAAGGACATTCTGTAAAGAGGAACAAATGTAACTCTTGAAGTCAACGTAATCTAGGTCATGACACTCAAGAAATCAAATTATTTATTTTCTGTTTGATACACTGTGCCTTTTTTCTTTTAGATTAAGTAGTAAGGATTTGAATAGATACTCAGCTGTTCAAGTAGATAAACCATTACTTTAATGCAAGGCATTAAAGACTACAAAGAGATTGATGATTTCTGGTCCCAGCATAAAGGGGAACACAGTACCGTATGATCAAAAGACTGTTCCTACCTTAACATTCTCTGATCCTAAAATTCTAATGTGTTGCATGTCTTGGGAAAATCACATGCACTATTTCAGTCATTTCAACATATAAAATAAAAGCAGAAAAGAATAAATGTTCCTTTAGCACATTCTATATACAAACACTGTTCTTGGAGCCTTATATGTGATACGTCACTTAACCTCTACAAAAAAAACAAAACCAGTAAGGCAGTATTATTCTAGTAGTCTTTCATGTGAGGAAATTGAGTCTTAGTGTGGTTAAATCACTTGGCCAAGGTCACACAGAATGGGGGGGGGGGGTGGAATCTACTTTGGTCTAATTGTATGCTGTCACGTTATCTTCCAAAATTAGTTCTTTTAAATTTTCTTTTCTATAGAGTTGACTAAAATTCTTCATATTAAATTGTAATGCTCCTCAGGGGCACAGAAATTGACCAAGTCCCACGTGTTGTTTATCATGATTTCTGCTATTGCTACACACTGGCCACAGGAAAGAAAAGATGTCAACTTTTATAAGGGAGATCCCAATTCACTTGACATGATGAAGAATCACTAAATGCTGAATATCAAAGTTAATCTATTCATAGGATAATAAATAATTTTTATCCTGGTGGCAAAGCTAATTGGTAAGTAGAGATATTCAGGAGCATTGTGTTAAGAAATAATCTAAGATGTTTTCTTAGATTTAACAGAAAAGAATACCACGATCAATTAGCAAATTCTAACATAGATAGAGCAGGTGGTAAAGGGTGATGCTTATTCTGGTCATTTTCAGCTCTTTCCTTTACCAGAATCAAAGGTTATAAGACAACAGGCCCTAAATAGAGTCACTTATGCTAAGCCCCACAAAACTTAGCTTAATTATAGTGCTGGCTCTCCCAGAAATGGAATCTTAAACCAGTTAATCAGGCATAGCTAACTAGTACGATGTGCTGAGTTAGGTCCTCTGACTGACAGAGCCCTGCCATCCCTAAAAGGAAAGTGACCTTGTAATAACCCGCTGACTTTTTTTGCCTAGTACAACTTCCTTCTTCCCTCTCTTCTTAGCCTATAAAAGCCTATCATTTTGTACAGCTCCCCAGAGCTCCTCTCTGTCTACTGCATCAGACACTGCCAGATTCATGAGTAGTTGAATAAAGCCAACTTAAATTTACTCAACTGAATTTTGTTATTTTATACCATAGTATAGCTGTGGTCAAGTACATTCCTCCTTTCATTCCTCATTTTTAGCATATTAACATGGGGCTAATATCTGTTTCTCAGGGTTTTGAGAAGCATAAAATTAACTATGTAGCTGATATAAATTGCCTACTCCAGTGCCCAGTACTTCACTGGTGTATTATATATGTGCAGGGTTCGGCATGGCTCAGATGAACTGGAGATGGTCTATCATCTGCCTTCACTAATGAAGGTGCTTCTTTCTGAACTGCCCCTCTTTCCATCTCCTCTGGGAAGCACTGCTTATACCCATTCTGTATTTTTCCATGTAAAAGATGCTCCCATGTATAAGATGACTCCTACTTTTCTAACCCAACATTAAGAAATCAATACAGGGGAAGCCGGGATGGCTCAGTGGGTTAAGCGCTCACTTTGCAGCGCCGGGGACCGGGGATCGAATCCCGGCCCCGGCCCGTGCCGGAACCATATGCTGAACTGGGAGCTCCCCCAGCTCAGTTCTCTCTCTGTCTCTGTAGCTCTCTCTCTCTGTCAAAAATAAAAATAAATAAATAAAAATATATCAAGAAATCAATACACAAGTTACTTCCATGTATAAGACAACTGCCAAGTTTTGGTCTAACAATTTCAGCAAAAGTATTGTCTTATACACAGAAAAGTACAGTACCTTGGAGCCCAACGATAGTTGGTTTTGTTTTTTCTTTGCCATGTATTTTGTGTATTTGAGTGATTTATTTTACCTCTTTCAGATTCAGTTTTTTCATCTATCAAATGTAGTTCCTAGTAAAATAACACACACTTTTCAAGGAAATCGTGAAGGCCAAATCAGTTGAGAAATTTTTTTCCTAGAATGTGCCACATGTCAAATAAAAAATAGCTATATGACAAATTGGCTACAATGATTGCTTATAATAATTTCCCTGTTATCATCTCTGGGCACTAATCTTCAAAGAACAATACATAAAACTTTTTCTTGTCCAGCCCACACACTCTTTTCTTTCCCCAAATAAAATACAGTTTTAGCTTACAGAACGGTATTTCTCAGTGGGTCTTACTTTATTTTTCTATATCCTAATTCCTAGCCTATTTTTCTTTCTGTATACCCAGACACAACATAAGAATGCTAAATTAGTAATATATCTATAAATGAATTAACTGGACACATTTTCTCATTCCCCAAATGCAAATAATTTAAGTCTCAAATATCTGATTCAAATGTTAATTTCATCTGAAAACATCTTCATGTACATACCCATAAAGAATGTTTTATCTGGGTACTATTGGCCCTGTAAAATCGACATATAAAGCTAACCATGATACCATCTCTATAATTTTATCATGTGAGAATATTATATAAGTTCGATCATTTTACACACACACACACATACACAAGCACACATACACATTTTTGAGGCTGGTTATGTTAACTTTCTGTATTCTTGAATTTCATCTAAATTATTCAGTTGTACCAACAGTCTATTCCTCTTAAATGCTCCGTACTGTTTCATATTTATATTAATTGTATCATTAATTAAATTCCTCTAGCTATGATTCATGCTGTTTCTTCTAAAAGATGTAAAATATGTGCATTGTTATCACTTTGTTTTAACATACTGAGCTGCCACTTCTCTTGACAAGGACACCGTATATGCTTTTTCCTAAAAAAAATGTTTTTGATTGACTTTGATCTGAGCTGCCAGCCAAAGAAAGGTCTTAATCTTTATGCCTGTGATGCTTCAGTGTATATGGTTTTTCAATGCTTCTCACAGTTGATATATATCAGTGTCAAACACATTGGAACATCTCCATTTATATCATCCTGCTCTCTTTTCCCTTCATGTTTCCAAAGTAGGTTGCTTTTTAAGTAGATTCAAGAGGAAAAAATAATTCTTACTAAACCACTAATGCACTATTTTATTTTCTCTCTTTAAAACGCTTCTCAAAAGTTTCTTGTTAAAAATACACAATAAAAGGGACAGATTCTAAATGTTCATATTGAGTACGGTAGATATAAAGTGAGAAATATAAATTTTAATGTGTTCTTCCTAAACAGTGGCATAACTTTGAGAAGTACTAAAGTTCTTAAGGAAAACAAGCATGCAAAAACCAACAACTAAAACAAAAACCTCAGCACTGGATGATATACACACAAACTATGCAGGTTAAATACTTTTCAGTTAATGACTTTCAAACTCCAATTAATGAGTTATTTGATGGGGCATAAAAGAATTGTTTCCAGATTTCTTCCACCTCAGCACTATGAATGCCTTGCATACTGGTATGTAGTTAGGAGGAATAAATAAAACTACTTACAAAAAAAAAATAATAGTCAAGAATAGATGAGATGAACCCATCCTAAAAGGAAGATACTTTAGTTGAGAATTGTTAACTAAATAGTGACTCTTGTACTTACCATACACTACCTTATGTATTACTCAAAGAGCTCTTTGACCTAGGCATTATTTTCCCCATAGTTGACTATTCTGAAGGAGATTTAGAGATATTATATAATTGGCCGTAGAGCCCAAAGCATGGTGGAGACAAAATGGGTTGCAAACTGAACTATGTGGCACAAGACATATTTCTCCTTCCCCACCAACTACTACTTATGCATAATTCTGTTAGCTAAAATAGAAAATTTAGATATTGCTGAATAAGTCTTTGTAAAAGAAAACACCTTCAAAATTAAAACAAAAACAAAAAATGGAGAAAACAACAGATCAGAAAAAAACAAGAATAATAAATTATATAAAATTATTGTCAAAAGGAAAGAAAAAATTATGAATACACCAAAAATGGGACACTAGATTTAATTTCATGTCTTATGTTAAAGAAAAATATTTCATTGCACTTATAAAAGATAGTAAGAAAGATTTTATTCAAGGTAGGGGCTACTATAATGAGGTTTGTAATAGGGGAGAGATGAGTTCAACTGTGAATACAATAAGAAAAAAATGGGGCTTGTGGAGCCAAGGAACTAAACTGGAGATTGGCAGATTACTAAGAATTTCTAGGGGAAGACGGGATGACTCAGTGGGTTAAGCGCTCACTGTGAAGCGCCGGGGACCAGAGATCGAATCCCGGCCCTGGTCCGTGCTGAACTGGGCGCTCCCCCAGTTCAGTGTTCTCTCTCTCTCTCTCTCTCTCTCTCTCTCTCTCTCTCTCTCTCTCTCTCTCTGTCAAAAATAAATAAATAAATAAAAAAGAATTTCTAAGAGGTTGGGGTATTGTTTACTAAACTCATCTAACAAGAATTTTGCTAAGGGTAGCAGACCATGGTGCATAATAAAGTAGTCAGACTAAGGGTAATCAGATGAAGGGTAGTGGATTTTTGCCTAACTGACTCAAGAGGATTACTTCCAACTTAGTGGGCCAAGGACCAGACCCAAGGCCAAAATTTAGAAAGAGAGAGGACTCAGTTTCACCATCTGAATAAAGAAGGAGATGATCTAGCTAATTTCTAAACTCTTATAGATGGGACTCATTTTCTTGGCATTGGGAATCTACTCACTCAAGACATAGTTAATATCAAATTAATTTCCTTACAGAGACAGGATATTGGAGAAGGATTCAGTATGATATCTATTCTACAGTGAGAGCTATGTAGTGAAATTGAGGAACCTGAGTAGGATTCAGAATTGGGGAAGGATTCAGTATTATGGTGCAGAGGGGAAATACAATACCACATGCCTTAGTCATAGATCAGAGGTCTGTGGTCAACTTCTTTATCTGTCTCATTTATACATAGAATCCACATAGTCTTGCCTGCGAATCTCACAAGATATGGTGAGAAGTGTTGGTAAAAGAACTTCTCTTCAAGTGAGTGGAATTTAACAAATATGTGTAGTCTTGACATAAGAACCACAGTCAAGACTTAGAACATGTAAGCATTCCAAAAATAACCTTACTGTTGTTTGAACTCAGTCCTAACTACCACTCCTCATTTCAGGCATCTACTACTCAGTGAGACTTGGTAAATCTGGCCTATAGGTTTACCTGTGCTACTAACTGTGCAAAGTTTTTAATGCAATTCCTAAATTACTATTGATTTTGAGCATCTTTTCATGTGTTCACTGGCATTTGTACACAGTATTTGGCTAAATATGTATGTAAGTCTTCTATCCATTATTAAAATGTGTTTTATTTATTCAAGAAATAAATGTTTAAATGATGTCCTTTTGGTTGTAGTAACGGATCAACATATTTGAACAAAATCCGTATGACACATTTAGCAATATTTCTTCCTTGAGTTTCAAACATTCAGTTCAAATTTTAATTGAATCTTCTTTAGAGTTTATGTTTTACACTTCACTAAACACAGTTTCTGATCTTCACAGGGGTGCTCTTGTGTGGGAGATAGGAATAGAGGGTAGACTTTATTTGGAAAATTAATGAGAAAGCTAGTCCCAAGTACTCTATGATTTGTAGACAGTTACAAGGTACTGCCTTTCTATGCATTTTTAGAAGGATTTAACTAAAGACAGTTATTTATTTACTTATTTATTGAGCCCCTGTTATATATAAAAAATACAGGTAGTTGGCAAACCATAATTTAAAAAGTTTTGGATTTTACTCATAAACCTTAGAAAATAAGTTAAAAAGCAGATATTAATATTAATCAAATAATAGATTGACCACTTCTCCTTTTTGCCCCAGACTGACCCAATTTTAAATTAAAAGTCAGTATTTCAGGAACTTCCTCAGTTCTAGATAAACTGAGGCATTTGGTCACTCTATTGAATAATTACATGAAAAATTTAAAATGACAGTTGTGACAATTGCTAAAAATTCGAGAAGCATAGACTTTTACATAAATCTCTTCGATGTGGAGAGGACCTGGTCAGAGGTTTAAAGTATACTACGTATTCTCTATGGGAAGAGACCATGAGCTATATGAAGAAAGAGAAAGAGATAACCAAATATAGATTGGAGAAAGAATTATTTTAAACAGTGAAATGGTATAAAGTATGGACCAGGGTAGGAGCGAGCTCAGTGAGTATGAGAACTCAATGAAAGCCAGTTTTGCTGGGGCCTGGGAAGCAAGTGCTTCGTGATGAGAGTTATGTCTGGATTAGTCAGGTCGATCTAGACCTGGGTCAACAACTATTTTCTAAAAGGTGTCATACAATAGACCGAATTCTAACACAGCCCCCAAGATTTTCAGGCTCTGTTAATACATATACCTTTTCCCAAATATGCAATCAAGTACTATTTAGATACTGCTAGCAAGGAACCTTGCAGGTAAAATTAAGGTCCTAAATCATTTGACCTTAAGATGAAGAGATTACCCTCTTGGGCCAAACCTAAAAATATAAACCTATAAATCTGGATCGAGAGGTCAAAAACAAAAGACTTCAGAAATTTCCAGCCCAAGGGGATTTAATGCATGAGACATTTTCCATTGCTCACTTGAAGATAGAGGGGACCATGTGGCAAGAAATGAGGGCAGCCTATAAGAACTAAGACAAGTCACTGGTTGAAAGCCAGTAAGAAAACAGGAGTCTTAAAACCACATAGAACTAAATTCTTCAAATACAAGGTAACTGGAAGAAGACCTCAGCCCTAACAACTTGATTTCAGTAATGTGAGACCTTAAACAGAGAATACAGTGACATCGTGCCAGACTCCTGACTCAGAGAAACTGGACGATAATATATTTTTGCTATTTTAAGCTGATCAATATGTGATAATTAGTTATGCAGCAATACAAAACCAATTCAAGCAAGATAGTAATTTTTTTCTTTCAGTTTTGCATGCTGTAGATTTCTGTTGCAATTACTTAACTCTGTCATCGTAGTATAAGCTCAGTCATAGACAATACATAAATGAGTATGTATGGCTATATTACACTAAAATTTTATTTATAAATGACCTTGTAAATTTATTTTACTCATGGGTAATAGTTTTCAGGCTTCCAATCTGGGAAATCTAGGTGGTTTGATAGGGAGTTTCTGCTTTAACACTGGATAACTTCACGACAGAGATAAATGATTGGATTTACATTTTGAAGATCACTCTAAGGTTTGGATAGTAGGCAAAGAGATAGAATAAGTAAAAACTATTGAGTAATTTATAAGTTGTTATAGTTGAGAATTCCTTCTAGGAGGAAGATGGGTAGAAGAGTGACAGAGGTGGAAAGATGTCAATTTTTGCATGTGTGTGTGTGTGTGTGTGTGTAGGTGTTTGCACATGTATAAACCAGTAGGATTGATGCTATGCATTTCTGTATGTTTATGTTGTGTGAATAAACAGATTCTGCAACATTTGTGCTATAACTCTAAAGAAAGAGGCTGAGCTTTATCTATGAGGATGGTATTGGAATGATTAAATGGTTATTTCCTGCACATAGCAGATTTATATGAGTCACAGGGAAGAGCATAGTTTACTGACCAGGTGATTTAATGTCCCCTTTCTAACAACTTGTAGAACTTTATGAGATGGTGAGAATGATATCACCAAAGGCATTTTAAAACTGTCTGAACTTGATCATTGCTAGACAATGAGATCCTTTTTGCCTTGCCTCTTCTCAGACAGTGCTTTCTGAAATATTATTTTGGAAAGGCTTTTTATAGGACTGCTTTCTTATGCACTGAATGCTCTCATATATAACAAAGCACCCAGCTCAGTAACAAGCACATAATAGGTATTAAGTAAATATCAGTGGACTCAATCCAACTTGGCAGAAATAAAGACATTTGTATGTTAAGTCTGTGTTCAAAAAACAGATTTCTTAAGCTCAGTGTTCCTCTTCTGCAAAAGGATCCTCTGTGTGTGAAGACATTTGCTAAGGTCCTCTTTGTGGGGTGTGGAGAACAAGCAGAACTGATTGATGTAAGCACACTGAGGCTACTGATATGTATTATGGCGTAAGTGGGGAAGTTTTTTGTCTCTGACCAAGAAGTTTCATGTCTTCTGCCAGCATCGATGAAAAAGCATCAGGCTAAACTGACTATACTGTAAGTAGGAAACAATAATCAAATTCCGGTCCTGAGACAAATTCTTTAAACTTTATATTTTGCGTAAATATTACATATTGACTACTTCTAATTATACACACACACATGCATCTATATACATATATAAAGACATATGTCTGTGTAGCTTTATTATTGTCTTATTAAATATTATCACCATAAAATTTTTAAATGTTATGCTAATAACATTTTCTCAAATATGTTTGAAATAACACCAATCCTAAATATATAAGTGATGATAAAACTTTATGGTTTATAAAGCACTTCTTAAAAATTTGGTTTTGCTCATCAAACTTTAAGGCAGATATGGAGGATATTATTTTTCTAAACATAAATGAAAACCTGTCATTCAGAAGGTTTCTATAATTTTCTCAAATGCGTGTACTGTTTAAAACCTAAACCCAATACTTACAATTTGAAATTGCCTCTTCTATTGTTCAAGATGACATTAAAAAATAGCTCACTGAAAAATAAATGTATTTCAAGATGATTTATTTATTCAGCCATTCATTCATAATATTTCTCAAAACTCATTTTACAATTGACATTTAACTATATACAGCACGTATTGGGTGTATGTAGTGAGAGAGAAAGAGAGAAAGAGAATGAGAAAAAGAGAGAGAGAGAATGACAATTTCACACAGTACAAAGCAGATATGATAAGGGCAACTAGTTAGGATGCCTGATTTATAGTGCTATAATATTATATTTGATTACTAGACTAAAAAATGTGTATTAAAATAATTTTCAGAATTATACCACACTGTCAGTGTTTGAGTTGAGGACAGAAAGGAGAATATGGTAAGGTCAGGAATAAACTTGGTTAAGAATCATGAACTCATAAAGAAACCCAGGTCTTACTATCTCAGTCTGAGCTACACCTCGAATTCTTCTGTTTCCTTAAGAAAATCATGAAATGCATTCAAGCACCTATGCATATGTTCATATATAACTTTTAAATCTCTGAATGCTGTATTTCAAGTTTATGAGTAAACTCTATGTGTTTTGCTTGTTTGTTTTTTGTTCTTTCATGGTTTTTGTGAAGGCCTTGACTTCCTTCTGGATACATAGATTGGAATCCTAAATTGTCCAGACTAAGAAACAATTGAGGGGATATATGTGTGTGTGTGTGTGTGTGTGTGTGTGTGTGTGTGTGTATTGTGTGTTCCTTCTTATATAAAGAGAAAGGAGGAAGTAAGACTGAATGAACAGGTCATGGAGACAGTTTTTTTCAAGATCATTGATGAAACAGCATAAGCTTTATACAGACTTTGGATGCATTTCCAAATGCATCCAAGACAGAAAATAATAACTATGAAAGAATCACTATAAAACTGTAATGATAAAGAGAAAGGGAGAAGTAGAAAACAGTCAAGTAGGTTGAGGTAGAGAGGAAAAGTGAAACTTATCCTAGCCTTACTTTCTTTCTATACAGTTAGTAAAGAAACCAGAGAGTCTGTTCGAACCTTGCAACAGGAGGGGAGAGGAGAAAACGGCTGTTTTTTATACACTTGACTTAACCACTCCTGCCCTTTAACTGGCAGTCCCTGTATACTCCCCTGACAGCACCTGGAGAGGGGGCCTGTAGAACACCAAAGGGGTGGTGGGACAATATGACATGTGACACCAGGGCAAGATCTGATCCTTGACAAATGAAATCTGTCAGCCATCTCCTCAAAGGCTGCCACCTTTCATATCCTTGGTTGGCTGAGCTAGCTTTATACAGAGACTTATTGTATTATTCAGCTGGTTTGATTTTCCTTTTTATGACAACCCTCCCCTGGAGACCATCCATCTTTTTACAATCTTGGGGAATGACTCTAACTGAATGATATTTCAATGCAATTTATAACTCTCTACTGTAAACACAAATGTGGGTTGTTTCTTAGCACTGGAAAGAATGCCAATGGCCAATCTTCAGCCACTATGATTTTAGATGAAATTAGGACCAAAACACTTAAGGGATTAAAATGAGTAAATTGAATGAAGATGAAAGAAGGAAGAAACCAAACAAACATAAACACACCAAATGAAACAATGGAAAGAGAAAGTTTCAGTTTTCTCTCACCGTTACTTAATTTTGTATTCATGAACTTCATAGGCAGCCAGGAGGAATGTATAAATAATCTATGATTCAATACCATTAACAAAGTTGTAGAAAACAGCTTCCAGAACTGTGTCATTTTAAAGATATAAGAAACCTTAAAATGTACCTATTTCCATTGAAGAACCCAAATTACTTGTTTCAATTCTCCCCAGATTTATCTATAGATTCATGACAGTTCCAATCAAATGAATAGCAGGCTTTTTTTTTAACATTTATTGTTTTTCATAGAGAGAGACATAGAGAAGGGGGAGGCCCAGAGCAGTCTCCATAGTTATACATCAATTTTCAATATGGTTTCATTCCACACAGGTGGGAGGGGGCCAAGCAGGGCAGATACTGGGTTCAGGGGCCTCCCACATGGGAAGCTGGCCCCTGTGAGAACTGAACTGGGAGGCTCCCAAATGGGAATCACATCTTAGTTCAGCATATTGGTCCTCACAGGCCAGAGACAGGACTCAATCCCCTTAAGCCGGGGTACAAAGAGAGCACTTAACCTGCTGAGCCATCTAAATTTTCCCAGCAGGCTACCTGTTGAAGTTGACACATGATTCTCAACTTTATATAGAAATTCAAACACAGTGAGAATAGCCAAGGCATCTTGAAGAATCGATTCAAGGGCTTGCAGTACAGTTATGCATTCCTTTTTTTTTTTTTAAGTTTGATTTATTTATTAATTTTTTGACAGAGAGAGAGAGATGCAGAGACAGAGACAGAGAGAGAACTGAACTGGGGGAACTCCCCAGTTCAGCATATGGTTCCGCACGGGCCAGGGCCGGAATTCGATCCTCGGTTCCCAGTGCTGCAAAGTGAGCACTTAACCCACTGAGCCATCCTGGCTTCCCCTTGTACTGTACTCTTTTTTTTTTTTAATATATATTTATTTATTTATTTTTGACAGAGAGAGAGAGAGAGAGAGAGAGAGAGAGAGAGAGAGAGAGAGAGAGAACTGAACTGGGGGAGCTCCCAGTTCAGCATATGGTTCCACACAGACCAGGGCGGGATTCGATCCCTGGTCCCCGGCGCTGCAAAGTGAGCGCTTAACCCACTGAGTCTTCCCGGCTTCCCCAGTTATGCATCCCTTAATGATGTGGACATATTTTGAAAAATACATCCTTATGCAATTTTGTCATGCAGACATCACACAGTACACTCACACAAACCTAGATGGTAATACCTATAACTTCTAGGCTACAAACCTGTACAGTATGGTACTGTACTGAATACCGTACTATAGAACACCATAACACAGTAGGAAGTATTTGGGTATCTCAATATACAAAAGGTACAGTAAGAATATGGTATAAAAGGTAAAATATAGACACCTGTATAGGACACTTACCATGGATGGACTTAGCAGGACTGGAAGTTGTTATGGGTGAATGAGTGAGTGAGTGATGTGTGAATATGAAGGTCTTGGGCATTCTTGTGCATGACTGGAGATTCTATAAACACTGTATACCCACTTCACCACAAATATCTGAGTCGTGCATTGTGCTAATATGTCATGACAGTGATAACATCACTAAGAGTTAGAAACTTTTCAGCTGTTTTAATCTTATGGGACCACCTTTATATATATAGTCTTTGACAGAAAAGTCACTATTCAGTATGCAACTATACCTGATTGTAAGACCTTCTCTAAAGATACAATAACCCAGAAAATATGGGCAGCGGAAGTGAAACCAGTACTGTGCCCAGCCTGTATTTCCCTCCGTGATTCCCCTCTGCATACCTGAACAACTTGGTTCCCCTGAAGAACTTGGTTCTGGGACTTGCTCTCCTGTCCACAGCTCTCTATCTGCGGTGGTACCATGTGCACTCTGTCCTGGGCCCCTCCATGCACTCTCCATCCTGGACTATACCATGTGCACTCTGCCCAGAACACCCCCCTACTTCCAGCCATGCTGGACACCCACTGTGCAGAACTGGAAGCCCCTCCCACCTCCACCCAAGAAAAAATGTATGGTACTGGTTTAGGAACATGCAGAAAGGTCACTTGATTTGTAAGCAGGCCACCAAAATAATACAAAGTTAAAGGAAAGTCTTTTCAATAAATGATACTGGAATGCTGTTGAATATATGGGGGGGGGGAAGACAAAAGAAACTATGCTTTATTTATTAAAAATTGTGTCATTATTCCTAGGTATTTAAACTTCAGTCACCTTCAAAGTACTCTCAGTTTGATGCAATACACCTATCCAGACACTTTTTCCACTGCTCAGAATGGTTTGAACTTAATTTTGACACCTTTTAGTGCTTGCTTCTGCCATTTTTTTTTGTTTTACCTCTTCCACGTCAGCAAAAAGTTCCCCTTGGAGGGCATTTCTTATCCTGAAAAACAACAACAACAACAAATTACTTGGAGTGAGATAGGGAGGTTGGGGCCCATAGGCCACATCCTTATTTGTAAAAAATTGCCAAACACTCAGCCAGATGTGAGCAGGTGCATTGTCATTCTACATGTGGTTGGTGTATATTACCCAGCACAAAATGGGCAAATGCAGAGTCTCAAAAAAACTTCACTGAAGTTGAATGCAGCCTCTCAAAACAGCACCAGCTGGTACATTTATACAGATATTTTCCTAGAACACTCATTTAGTGGGGGAAGCCTGTACTACAAGGGCCCACCCTCCATATGGTAATTCTGTTTAGTGGGGGAGGTTCTCTCTTATAACTAAGAAAAAAAGAAAGGGAGGGAAGGAGGGAGAAAGGGAAGGATGGAAGAAAGGAAAGAAGGAAGGAAGGAAGGAAGGAAGGAAAGAAGGAAGGAAAAGAAACAACTGGTGTTGGTCTCTGTTTTCTTCTACCAATAAAAAACATTCTTATGTGTATAAAAATATTATTTATAAGAAGTGGTTTTCACATTATTAAGAATCCAATTTAGCAAAAAATACTTTACAGCATAATAAATTGATAAAAATTATATGAATATTAACTGCAATATAATAATCCAATTAATTTTAAATACATAGAGCCTCTTGGCTACAGGATGCTATAATCTATAATTTATAAATATTTTTCAAATGCATTTTATTATAAAATTATATAATATTGTAAAAAATAAAATCTTTCCAAGATAACAGTTACATTAGAATAAAACTTTTTTTAAGATTTATTTTACTGTTATTGAAAGAAGCAGGGAGAGACAGAGACAGAGAGAGAGACAGAGAAAAGGAGGAGGAACCAGAGCAGTCTCCATAGTGGAACTTCATCAGTTTTTGACATGGTTTTGTTCCACACAGGTGGGCAGGGGCTGTGCAGGGCAGAAACTGAACTGGGGACTCCATCATGGGAAGCACACCGCAGTTCAGCATATGAATCTTCACGGGCCAGGGCCAGGATTTGATCCTCGGTCCCCAGGGCTGCAAAATGAGCACTTAACCTGCTGAGCCATCCTGGCTTGCCCTGATAAATTTTAGAATACAGTGAAAGTAAGAGTTCAGGCAGAAAGAAAATTGTGACATAAAATTCCTATTATAGAAAAGCTTTTCTGTGAATTTATGAAATGATTGTTGATGGTGTGTGATTTATAATAAGAAATACACAGTCCCCATTTCTGTCACAGAGCTCTTAAAACTTTTCCACATATAGTTTAGAACTATCTTAAGTGATAAAAACAATAAAAAGAGTCTTTTTTTATATTAATAAGGTGATTTTTGGACATCAATTAAGGAAAGGGAGTGGTTGTCAGGAGGACCAAACTTGTGATGAGAGGTTTGGAACTTTCAGTCCAAACTCTGACCTCCATGGAGGGGAGAGAGGCAGAGGGTTGAATCAATTCCCAATGGCCAGTGAGTTAATCAATTGTCTCTACATAATGAAGCCTCAAAAAAAAAAGGAATGGGGTTCTGAGAGTGGGTTGGTGAACATGTAGGTTCAGGGGAGAGTAGCATGCTCAGCAAAGACGTGGAGTCTTTGCACTCTTTCCCCAAACCTCACCCCATGCATTTCTTCCATCTGTCTGTTCCTGAATTCTAAAATTAACTGGTGATCTAGTAAGTAAAATAATTCTCTGAGTTATGTAAGCTGCTCTAGCAAACTGACTGAACCCAAGGCTGGGGTCACTGGACCGTTGATCTACAGCTGGTTGGTCAGAAGCACAGGTGACAACCTGGCCTTGCAACTGGCATATGAAGGTGAGGGGCAGTCTTGTGGAACCGAGTCCTTCACTTATGGGATCTGATGCTATGGCCCTCACAGTCTCTGTGTAGGAACCATGTACGAATTGAGTTCAATTATAAGACATCCAACTGGTGTCCAAGAGTTGCTTCTTGGTACGCAAAACATCCCTGAACACACATTAGAATTGGGTTCAGAAAACTAAAACTGTGGCTGTGTTTGCCATAGATTTTCATGTCATTGGATATATTTATAGAAATGATCTACATGTCTTGTTTTAAAAATGTCAGTATTTAAATAGTGCCAGGAATCACAACATTTATATCTATCTACACTTAAAATTAAATGTTATGTGTCAATTTAGATATTTGAAAGAGGTTAAGGTTTTCAAAATTCATTTGGCATTGCATGGACAAAAAGTATGAAGGATACTGCCCAAGAACATAAGAGCAGCCATGAAGAAATTGTCAGGACATGGGTGGGCACAGAATCCCTGCTCTCAGTCACAGTCCCTCCAGGGTTCCTCTGTGACTTTCAACATGAAGATCACACAAGAACATAATATGAATGATATGACCTCACTGGCTTCCTAAGGGTGACGGTGTATTTTTTAAGATTTAATAATTTACTTCTCTTGTTTTTTCTTTTCCTTTTCCCTCCTACCTGATTCAATGCTCTGTTTTCCTGAGGTGATGTGCATACCTCATTAATCTGGTTAATCACCATAACACTGACTTGAAAGAAACCCAGACATCTGCAAACAGGCAACCAGGCTATGATTCTGGAATAAATCACCCCTACAACTCCATCCAAGACAACATGATCATGGAACAAACTGGAGGCTAGGAGGTATTTTTCCGTATGTCAGCACCTAGCAATTACATGACTAACTCACCCTTGCCTTTGTTCTGCCTCTTCTTCCATACCCTTAAAACCTTAAAGTGTTCTTTGAGTTAACAGTCCGCCATCTTCCCAGAATATCAATAAAGCCACAGTTACACAAAAATTACTGAACACATTAAAGAAAAGTAATAGACAAATTTTCTATGCAGAAAAAAAATCCAATTAATTGAAATATGCATTCTGTTCATAAAGGGTGGAACAAAATTTTCAATTCCTTAAGTGTAGAGTATATATAGTGATGTTTCCCAAAGAATATAACATAGAAATGGAGAACAAAAGACAGTAAGTCTATAGTGAAACAACTTCGTAAATACTTCCTCAAGCCTTGTGAGCCAGATTAATACGAACAAGTCATATTGATTGTATGTACCCTTCACACGAGGTGATGAAGGCAACACTTTCCCACATCTGTGGTCTTCCTCTCAAACTTATTACCTCAGCCTAATGGAAAAATTATCAGCAAAAAGTATCAATTTAAAAACATTCTACAAATACTTATTCAGTTTCCTTGAAAACTGTCATGGTCTTCAAAAGAAGAAAACTATGAACAGATGTCAAAACTTGAGAGGAATTAGGGAGAAATGACTACTAAAGATAATGTGGTATCCTGGATGAGATTCTGAAATATAAAAAGAACGTCAGGGTAAACTGTGGAAATATTAAAAACGTATAAATTTAAAGCTAATATATAATGTATCAATATCAGTTCAATTAATTGTGATCAATATATTACAATAAGGTAAAATTTTAGAAGTAGGAGTCTGGGTGTGGGTTATTCAGGAACTTTCAGTAGTGTCTTCCTAATAAAATCTAAAACTTGTCATATTACCTATCATCCATCTATCTATCATCTATCATCTATCTGGAGGGAGAGAGAATTACTAAGGTGAATGTGTGAGGTGATATTTGGCAAAAAGGGCTGGATGTTGCAAGGGAAGTGTTTGGGAACATTTTGAAAGAAATGTTCTAGGAACTAGAAAGAAACTTGGTAAGGACAGATAAAATGGACTGTGAAAATATAGGGCAAATGATGAATCTGGAGAGGTAGGAAAAGGTCTTTTAGTTAAGGGTCTTATTAACTATTTATTGGGCTCAGACTTTACCTTTGGAGTAATGGAAAAATCTTTGATGAGTTGAAAGATGAGCCACATGACCAGAATTTTATGTTGGAAGGATAATTCTGGCTATAAGACTTGAAGCAGGTAAGACAAGGGTGTAGAGTAGTTCAGGCTAATTATAATAGAGTGCAAGATATGAATAATAAGATTAAAAAATGAATAAAGGAGAAAACTTACTTATGATATTGAAATATAAAACATAAAAAAAGGAGAGATTTTGAAATTTCAAGGATGAGTCTTCCTCTTGTACACAACTAGATTTAAACCAAGGCTGTTAGAATCCAAAGGCACTGTTCTATTGATATTTCTGTTTTGCCATTTATGATGAATATATTTAATTCATGTTGCATTTTATAACCACTCTAACACAAGGTTAATGTGTGTAGTGGAGAATGTAATGGGAAGTCAGAGGCAGACTGTCCATTTCTAGATTCCCAGATGCATCCTTTCTTTAGTACCATAGATCAAGGGAGAATCAAGAGCTAACTGGCTCATACACAAAAGTTCCCAGAAGGAATTCGACCACCATTCATGGAACATGTTCTAAGCACCTGGCAAAACATTTTCAAACATGTTTCCATTTAATATCCCCAGTAGTATCATAAAATGTATATTAGAATTCCCATTTTAGATAAAGGAAGCAAGTGACTAATAAGATAAACAAGTTTTAAGAAACATTAGTTATGAATTGTGATAGAATTTTGATGCACAACTAGGTTCTGCCTAACTCTGAAACTTGTTCTTTTACAAAAACAAAAACAAACAAACAAAAAAAGAATTGTCTCAGATTAATAAAAACACTCATTACTATTTTAAAAATAGTAAATTCAAGGAAAAGGAGTTGACCCATATTAAAAACACCTTTGAATTTTTCAATTAGGCATATGCATGAGGAGGCTTAAATAACGACTATTGAATATTGTGTTGTTTCTTTATGTTGAATAATATGTTCCCATTGGTTGTTCCTTCAAATGGTCTTAATCATTTCAATCTGAGTGGCTCTTGGCAGAAGGAATAAAAGAGCATCACCATGACACAGTTCAAGAGCTACTACATAAATCAGGCAGCATGAGTGACCCCATTATGTGGTCATGGATCCCTAGCTACAAGGAGACTTTGCTAAAGGTAAATCCAGAAATGCATTTACATAGGGAGGATCTTCTAAAAGTCAAGGCCTGATTCCAATATAAGATGATGGGATGTGTGCAGTGACACAGGACAGATTGGAGTCAGCTGTAGTAGAAATTTATCACTGCAGATACATCTGCTCTGCTCTGATATGAAGGTGACAAGAGAATGCCACCATGTAGATAGAAGTGAATGACCGAAGTAATATTAGGAAGAATATGCACACACTCAAGGGGCAAGAAATATCTCAGCTTAGGTCTCTGAGTCAATGAAATAAAGCAGAACAGCACATAGTTAACTTAAGCATTGGGATTCATGGGCTGTTCTTAAAAATTTATTACACCAGGTGTAGATCATAGATCTAATAATTTTCATAATGCAAATTGTCATTCCCTTTCAGCTGCTGAATCACGACTGCTTGAAACATAATATAGACCCAAAACATTCAGATCAGAGCTCAATCAGTTTCATTCTAGTCAGTAATTAAAAAAAAAAAAGTAACTAACATCCACTTATGTCCTTGTTCATGCCAAGAGTTATGTGCTATGTCTCCTGTCTTCTACTTAGATGACTCTATTACTTTCCTAATTTTTGTACATTTGGATCATAGTCCTCCATTTATAGGGTAACAAAGTTATGATCATGGGGTGTGCTTTAAAATCTTGATATCACTCAGGCAGTTAAGTAGCAAAAGCTATTCTTTAAAAAATTACTTCAAAATTTCCTTTTCATGTCACAGTAAATAAGAAAGTGACTCGTACCTGCTGGATACTTGGTAAAATATGTTTATACTACTTTCTTCTATCCCATTTATTTGTATTTCCAAACTGGAAAAAAAAACAAACCACTTTTTAATATCTATTGGGAAAGCTAGGATGGCTCAGTGGGTTGAGTGCTCCCATTGCAGCCCCGGGGTTCAAGGATTGAGTCCCAGTCCTAGTCCCGGTCACAGTCCTGGCCCATGCGGACTCCTATGCTGAACTGGGGTGTGCTTCCCACTCCAATTTTGTTCTAGCCGGGGTGCACCTCCCATGTGGGAGGCTCCCAGATGGTTCTCACCCGGCATGGCCCTGGGCCCACCTGTGGAATGAAACTATGTGGAAAGCTAATGACATCCAACTATGGAGAAACTATGGAGACTGCTCTGGGCCCTCCCCCTTCTCTCCATCTCTTGCTCTATCTCTGTCTCTCTCTCTTTGCCTCTATGTCTGTCTGTCCGTCTCTCTCTGTCTCTGTCAAAAACAATAAAACAAATCTTTAAAGATAAAATAAAATAAAATCTATTTATATGAATATACCCCATGTCTTTCATATTATAGACACTCAACATTAATGAAATGAGAGAATAAGAATGCATTAGCATGAATTAATGATTTGGGAGTCAATTTATTATGGAGACTCGTGAACCCGCTTTATGGAGTGTGAACATTACGGTTCAGTATATTCCCCCACTGCCCCACTGTTTCAACATTGTTGCTTTAGCAGGTGAAATTTCTAGACTTTACAGCAAACATGTGCGAAAGCTCAAACTATTGCTCAGCTCAAGAGAGAGTTCTATTTCATTTACATCATTTGCTGCTTCCTTTACTATATGTATTGCTCTGTAATAATTAGCAATGTTGCTCAATTTTTATGAAATGCTCTAGGAGTTTTAGACTCATAGAAATACACCCTGAGAGCAATTGTGGTTTACTAGTAGTTTGTTAGTTGTCTGTGGTAACTTCTAAGAACCTACTGTGTGTTGCTTATTTGTTTATTTGTTGTTAGCATCTTTTGAAATTAAATTTGTGGTATTTCCTGATTATTTTTTTAAATTGTTAAATTTGTTGAGGTGACATTAGTTAGTAAAAATTATATAGGTTCCAGGTGCACAATTCTACATAAACTTGTTTATGTATTGCATTATGTGCTCACCACCCAGCCAGTTCTTTTTCTATCACCATATATTTAAAATTCAATTTGTGTTATTTTCTAATTTTTTCAAATCAAGACTTTAACGTAAAATATAGATGTCTACGTTTTTTTTAAGAAAATGTAATAAGGCACACAAGTTTGGTTTTCTCTCGTAGGACATACTAGAACTAGTAGAGGCTCAGACAGCGCAGGTAAAGTGTTGTGGCTAAGAAGATGTGTCTTGGAACTGATTTGTCTGGGTTCAAATTTGCCCTTGTATATTATAATCTTGGGTGTGTTGTTTGTACCTTTTGTATCTCTGCTTCTTCTATGTGTAATAGATTTAATTGTAGCATATAACTTATTTCAAAAAGTTCAGAGTAATACTTAATTCAGAGTAAATGCTCAATAAATGTTAGCTCTTTAGTTACCCATATTAGAAATAGTCAACACTCTCAAGATAGTTTGGCCACAACTAATCCATTATATATATTTTCTACACTTGCTTATAGCTAGTAGGCATTTAAAGTATTTTCTTTTATTTCCTTTTATTGGGTTTCAGCTGCACAAGGCTGGATTAATCAAATTCTCACTCTAGAATGTGCTATTATTATCATACCATTATCAAGGCACATCTTATTTAGCTTTTCCCTACAAATTCAGTCACTCTTTCTTACATACTTCTAATAGAAAGCTACTCTTTGTACATTTTTAAACTTTTATTTTAGAGTATTTTAAAACTTACAAAAAAGTTGCAAACGTGCTTCAGAAAGTTCCCATATACCCTTCATCAAGTTTCTCCTATTGTGAAAGATTCTAAATAGCCATATGATAACTATCCAAACTAAGTACCGGTAAATAACATAACATTGGAATGATGCTGTTAAGTAACTACAGACTTTGTTATAATTTTACCAGATTTTCTATTAATATCCCCTCCCCCCCCCTTTTTTGTCCTTGTAGAATCCAATCCAGTAGTCTTGGTTTCTTTATTTGAGGATGGTATTTAGAAACAAATATCTAAGTACTAAGTATGCTTATTGTTACCTGTGTCTTGATTTTTAAACTTCTCAGACTACTGACATAGATTATATATGCGTATATATAACACATGCATTTATATTCTTTGCAATCTAGATATGTATGAAACTTGCAAAATACTGTTGTTTTTTTACTATATGTGATATATATGGGTATCTCTGATTATTTTAGTGGGCACCTGCTATTTCTAGAAGGTCATATATTTAGTATATGTGATCCAAAGTGATCATTAGAAGATGATATATTTATAATAGTGCTTCCAAAGAGTTTTTATATGTCGGATCTGTGGTAAATGAATTACACAGAAAACATCAGTCAAAGTGAACAAACACCCTATGTGTTAGATGCAAATATTACCACTATTTTATAAAAGACTAAACTTTGCTTCAGCATCTTTAATTGCCTAGTGTCACATAGCTAGGTCTGAGATTTAAACTCCAGTCTGCCTAAATCCAGAGCTTTTATACTTAAGCACTAGGCAGAACCACTAAGCAAGACTAAATGAGAGCAAGGGCTGTCGGGATAGCTCCTTAGATTGAGCACTTTCCTCGCAACCAAGAGGTCCAGGGATCAAATCCCAGCCCTGGTCCATACATACCCATATGCTGAACTGTGTTACCCATATGTAACCACCAGGTGGATCTGCAGCAAAGGTTCTCCCCTCCAATGTGGGAGGTCCCCCTCTCGGTTCCCATACCCCACGGCCCCATATCCACCTGTATGGGATGAAACCATGTCACAACTATTGATGTACAACTATGGAGACTGCTCTGGGCCATACACCTTCTCTCTCTCTCTCTCCTCTCTCTCTCTCTCTCTCTCTCTCTCTCTCTCTCTCTCTCTCTCTCTCTCTCTCTCTTCCCTCTCTCAACTTCTCTCAATCAACAAAAATAAATCGTTTTTAAAAGGCTAAATGAGAGCATTTTCCTTTTTGCTATGATTATTGTGGAATGAAAGACATCTAGACTAAGTTTTCAACAATTTGTAGGAAAGAAGGGCCTTTTGTAGTTTAATCTCAGACAGCAGACCATTATAAAGAACCATTGCCTGTTGTCTGAGGGTTCTATTTAATTGAAGATTTTTCTTTCCTTTGTTCTGTTTAAATGTCTTAGCTCTCCATTACAATTCTCTTCAGACACTAAGGAGAAAACAGGCTATAGAATGGAATGAATTTGTTTATGGAAAAGCATTCTACAGTGCTGTCAACTCAGCCACATGAATTGAAGAATTTACTGTGTGAGTGGGAATTTAATGCTAACACCTTGGGACCCATTGCCCAACCATGGGTTTTGTCAGGCAAACATATGCAGCCACTGGGAAAATGCATGCACTTTAGCAAGAACTTTTTAGAGGCATAGTTTGAAACTTTCACGGGTTTCAAAGTGTCTTATTGCCTTCTCCTGTATTACACAGACAGCAGACATAATTCATTCATACTCACTCCAGCACTCATTCCTGATTTGTGTTACATTTGGTCATAAACTTTCTGACATACTTTTTATTAGATTTACTATAAATTGCTCACTAAAGATTACACACAGGTTGCAAAATAGTAAGCATATCTTGGTCAAGATGCCCATTTAATATTTTTGCTTTCAGTTCCAGCGTATAGTATATGGTTTTCTCTTGCCTGCTCAGAATAATTTTGGATATATAATCAGTAGATTCTATACCATGCCTCATGACTAGGCATAACTTGAAGACAGAGTCCAGGTCAGGGTCACACATGCACAGTGACTGGGGTAGAGTTCACTAAAACAGCTTAATTGAGAAATAGAAAGCAAATCAGTCTTGGATGCAGGTGACCTAAGTTTTAGTTTTGGCTTAGCCAATAAATAGATGTGTTAGATATGGAAGTCACTTTTTCTCTCTGTTGCTTAGTCACCACCCCTACTCATTCCCCTTTGAGAGGAAGAGTCATAGAGACACTACTGAAAATCATACTTCCCTAAAAAATGCCAATAAAAAGGCTTTCAGATCCCCCAGTACCCCCGATACTCTCCCTATGGTGTCTGTGTGGTCCTAACAGTCTTACATTCCCTGTTTAGAAAGGTCTCTTATTTCCTTACTTGACCAAATTCTTATTAGAGGTTTGTGTCTTGAGGCTCATTTCTCTAAAGTGAATTGTGTACTTTGTTGTCTTCTGTCCTCCCATTTCTTACCTCAGTTATTTCCACTACACTGCTTTACCCATCCCTCACCTACAGATCTGTGCTATCGACCTCTATTCCTCAACACCTTTCTCCCCAGAGTGTTAATCATTTCTAAGAGAGCACACAGTGCTCATTTATTAGTTCATTTATTTATTACATATAGTGACACCTTGGAATCCAAATGCTCCCAAACTCGAACAACTTGGAATTGGAACCAAAATATCAAGCAAATTTTGCCTTGGAATCCGAACGCTGCTTTGGAATTCGAACACCAACACATTATTCATGTGGGACATATAGACTGTACAGCCCATAGCTTTATCTGAATG
>PVKE010024498.1:0-23761 GCA_004027555.1 Craseonycteris thonglongyai | reverse complement strand
AGATAGAGAACTACTCCTTTGCCAATCATCCGTATGGCCTGTGCAAGTCCCTGCCTGCTCTGGGTTTCAGGATCCTCGTTCACACCCAAGTGTGTGAACTAGACACTTGTTACTTAAGCTGCAGCCATGGACCAGCACCTTCAACATCACCTAGGACCTGATTAGAAACTCAGACTCTCAGGCTCCACACAAACATATTGAACCACAATCTGCATTTTAACTGGTGTGAATGTATATTAAAATTTAAGAAGCACAGAATGTGCTAGTCTATATGGACCCTTCCCCTTCTAGCTCAAGTATATTTAGTATGTTGCCCCTCCTTGCTCTATATTTATAGATTCTACCCCTTCCTCAATATAGTATCACTGCTCCCTAGAAATATTTCTAATTCTGTCCTTACACTTGATGAAAAGTTTTTTCTCTCTTCTAAGAAAAGTTTTACTTATTTTAATGTACTTACCACATTTTATTTAGTACCATGTCTATAGAGTGTACATTTCTTTAGGGAGAGACCTATTTGTATGAAATAATTTTATAACTGCAATACCAACTGCATAGTACATTGCACTAAAGAAAATATGTTGAAAAAAATGTTGAATACATCACTATCTTAATTTAGTTACAGATATCATATAGTGCTCTGATTGCAAGATCCTTTTATTATCCATTATAAACTTTTCATAGCAAAGACCCTCTAAGAGGGTCTTTAAATATGGGTCAAAACCAGCTTACCAGTAGCACACATGACAAGAGTAGTTTTCAAACTTTCTCACTGCTCTCCACATCTTTTTAACACACAAATACATGAAAGATTCAATTAAGACCAAGTTCAGCTTCAAAATATTCTTCTCTAGGAGGTCTTCCTAGAGACCTTTAACTGGTTAGATACCTATCATGTTTTAATGCTGTCTTATCTTCTCCCTATCACATCAGAGCATAGAAACTATGTCATAATCATTATAATTGTATCAACTGCTACACACACACACACACACACACACACACACAGTATAGTCCTTGAGGTCTTCTGTCTTTTTGTCTTTGCATTCTTAGTATTTATCACTATGCTTGCCACATAGTGAGTGGTAGATACATGTATATTGAATGAACAAATGAATGAATGAAAGGATAAATAAAGGCAAGTATTTTGACTCCAAAGTCTCTTTTTATGCTGCACATTAGTGTCCTTTCACATCAGGGTCGTGGAGAAACACAGTTCTGTGGTAAGAATTAAGAAATACTTGTTTCAGCAATATTGGTATTTCCTACCAGCATGGCACTTTAATTTGGTGTCAGAGGACCTAGTCCAGGGACATTACATTAGTTATGAGACTTGGGATGCCCAGAATTAAAAATTGAAGCAGTGTTTGTTTGTTTTCATTTCTTAGTATGTCAAACATCTATTCATTCAATAAACATTTATAGAGTGCCTACATTGCTCCAGGAATCTGCTAGAGACTGGAGGTGTCAAGACAAATACATACTATAATATTTTCACCCTTTAGGTAGTCTAGAATGAATAATAAATGCAAACTATATTTATAATAGAACTTGATACATATAAAAGTAAGCACATGATGCTTGGGTCCTGTAAACATATAAGAAGGTATTACTGATTATGAACAAAAATAATCTATTGGCCTACTATCTGGGGAGATAAGTTTGAGTCACTCATTTCTTATCCTCTCGAGAGGACAGTGAACTTGAGGAGAGAGAAGAGCATTTGCTATGGATTGCCAGGCAATGAGTCCATACTGCAGAGGAAAGACACTGAAAACATAGAATGAAAGATAAGAAAAGCTGGTAAGGTACAACCTCATTAGCAGCATGTGGTATAAATTGGAACAGGGTTTATGGAAGAAAGTTATAAGCAGATAATTATCCAACTGCACACAATTATCTGAGCTCATATTATCCCTCAGAATGCCCTACCCTATAGGAGAATCCTGTGTTTTTACTCTATTTAAAAGGAAAGTGGATAATTATTAATGATGAAATATTCCCCTGTGATAAGAAATATCGGTATTAGAAAAAGGAAGTGACTGGAGCTGACCTATCTTGGACCTAGGGAGCCAGCTCTTTCCTATGCTTCAGAAAGAGGAATAAGAAAAGTGTCCAGGGTCATCAGATTTGTCTGTCCTCAAGGTGGTGTCAGGATAAGGAATAAGAAGTGGGAAGGACAAGAGATCGTGTTCTTTCTTGCCTATTCACTATGTCATTAGTTACCTAATTAGTTAGCTTTCAAATAACACTAATGTATCAAGTGGGAAGGTTCTCAGCTGAAAGTAACAAAAGAAATCAATGAATGTTTAATAAAACTGTGGCTTGATTTTCCCACATAACAAGGAGTCTGTCAGGAAATATTCGTGGGCAATGGTTCTGTTGCTTGACAAGCCATAGAAGACCCAGGCTTATTTTAACCATCATCTTAAGCATATTGGTCTGTCTTTCCCTTGTTCGTAGCTACATGGTCACAAAATGTCTGCAATGCCTTCAATCATTACATCTTCATTTAAAACAGGCAAAGGGGGCTGGTGTGTACCACCATGTTTTTCTGTCCTGTATCCTTTTAGCCAGAAATCAAAAGTCTTCTGACAGTGAGTTACTTGTCAGAACCTGGACTGTGGCAAGTGTCCTTTTGAAAAGACACTCAGGAGAAAGAAGATGATTTCCCGATAACAGGAGTGAGAATTGCTATACTACACTGGAAAAGAGCATGCATCTTGGAGTCAGAGATATCTGTGTTCCAAACCTAGTTCTGCCTTCTAAGAACAGTATGAATTTGG
Source organism: Craseonycteris thonglongyai (assembly GCA_004027555.1). Taxonomy (NCBI): domain Eukaryota; kingdom Metazoa; phylum Chordata; class Mammalia; order Chiroptera; family Craseonycteridae; genus Craseonycteris; species Craseonycteris thonglongyai. The sequence continues at coordinate 20,975 of PVKE010024498.1, read as the reverse complement.
GTCTGGGCTTATTAAAATAGGTATCATGATATAAACTTGCCTGCTTTCTGCATGAATTACAGAAAATTGGGAAGTTTGTATTGTCTTGTTTTAAACTACAATCATCCACTACGTCATAGTTCTCCACAGAGATGCATAACCACCTTCTTGAGGCTGAAAAGAGAAAGCCAGTGTCTGCCTGAATTCAGTACTAATTCAGGCACTCTTTCCTTTTTCTCACTTATTCTTTTTGAGACAGTGGGAAACTCCTTTTTGTCTTGCAGCTTTTTTATATATATACTCTCAGAGCTCTTTCTCACCTCCCTATACTGCTTGTTTGTCAAACTCAACAATGTTGACCATTCCCCAGTCAAGCTGCGTTTGGATTAAAATCAGGGTTTCTGAATGTTTTCTACCAAGCAGCAATTTACATGAAAATGACAAAAATCAGGGGAAATGACTTTAGAGGATTCATTTTTTTCTTTCTTTGTAATCCCTGAAAAGAAAATGTAGTTAATTGTGAATGTGCCTGCTAAATGCTAGCGTACTACATGAAAATGGAAAGGATTGAAAGTGCCTAAGAAACAGCAAATCTAAATACATTGGTTTTACCCAAATGAACATTTTTCATTGCATATAAAAAATAGTCTTTTATTGTTCAGGACGAGATAAATGTTACATTCTTTTGTTCAATAACATTTTATCAGATCAACATAAAGAAAAAATTGTGGAACTGTAAAATAAGTAAAGTAATAGTAATAAAACAGCATGTTAAGATGTTGGTGATTGTTTTCAGCACATGACATATGTGAAGGAATACAATAATTGACTAGAAAAGAAAGGTACCTATGAATTTTGGGTATTAAGTGATCTGAATTTTATTTTTTTAAACAAGTTTTCTGCTACTTGTTTATTCTTTGGCTGCTTTTCTTTGTTAAAGGGTAGACAATTCTGAGTATCAAAGACTACATAAAAAAGTTAAACAACATTATTCACCTCCCAATTTTACTTACAGAGATCTTTAGCATCAGGGCAATAAATTCCAATGCATTTTCTTACATCTGAATAGAAGGAGAAAAAAAGACAATTGAAATATTTTTAAGTATTTTGTAGTTCTTTTTCAATTATTACGCATTGAATTAGGCTAGCACCTTACATCATAATTTGTTCTAAAATAGAAAGATCTACATATTGCATTTGTTTAAATAAACACCTCTTTACATTAGGGAAATAGATATAGGAATTTGAACAGTATACAAAGTTTAACTGAATATGGCTTGAACTGGAAAGTCCACAGAATTAATCGATTAACTCACAAATATGGGTTGAGCTCCTACTAAGTATACAGCATACTAAGTATACCATACTATGTCTGGTCCTGTCCACTCAGCTCCCAATATTTTGATTGCTAATTCTGTATAAACACTCTTGGCAAACTGAATAGAGTATTTTTTTACTTTTCCCCCTCTTTGTGTTTCTTTTAGTGTCTTTATTTAAAGGATTAATAGTATTTTACTTATAGATGATAAAAACCCAGTGTGTGTGTCATGTTCTCTTATTACCACAGCCCTTTCATTTACTTGATGATATCACTCTTTCTTTAGGTTGTGCCACTGGAGATTCATTAATTGAACATATATTAAACATCTCCTATGTGCCAAATCCTGTAGTGGACATTGGAAATATAGTACAAATATGAATAACGTATCTCCCTAGTCCTGTGAGAAGTTGGCTTAGTGAGGAGGTCAGAGAAGCAAACAGGAACTATTGATCCAGGTGTAGGACGCCTTGAGAACCTGGGGAGAATCGAAGGAGGCTTCCTGAAGTGAATGTTATTTAACTTGAATCTGGGAGAATTAGCCAGAGAGGAAAGGAAAGGTACATGAGGAGAAGGGAGCAGCAGGGCAAGGCAGAGAGATGGAAATCTGCGTGATACATTTGGAGAATAGCAAAAAGCTTCATATAACTAGAACAGAAAAGATGCATGGAGGTTTAAAGTGGGCAGATGTAGAAATAAGAGAAAAACATGGAGACAAGTGAATTTAGTACCCCAAAGCATTTGGAAGAAAGAAAACAGCTTTCTTTTCTGCATAGGCTGGCCAGATGTTCCATTTTAAATGGGACAGAAAACAGCAGTACTGTCCCGTTTCAAACACTACACAGGGTCAGCCTAATGATGTCTTGAATTTAGCCCATTGAGCCTGGGCTGACTCTACATACCATTTGAAATAGGACAGAACCACTGTTTTCTGTTGTGTTTAAAATGGTTCATCTGATCAACCTATTTCTGCAGCTTCCCACCCGGTCACTAAGACCCCAGACGCTTCATCCAGGCAGTGAACATGTGAGCCTCTGGATAGGACTAGATACAGCAGTCAATTGTATTTGATGAAATTGCACTGGGCCATGACTCTAAATTTTGACCAAGCCTGAATGTGCATGATTTCTGCAGCTGTGTTTACATTGGGCTATCAGAAAGACACAGGTGGGTAGAAAAAAGTGTAGTGATACAGATAAGACATGAGTTACATAGACATAGTAAAGCCACACATTGAACCAAAAATTGTCACCTGGCCCTATGCAAACCAGGCAGTGCTGCACTGTAGCTCCAATACTGTATCGATGACACCACTCACATGATCATCTGTTTATGAGGCTGTCTCTTTAAATGGCAAGGAAAGAGAAATAAAGATGTAAAGATACAAACATCATGAACTAAAAAAAAAACAAAGGGGGGTGGGAGGGAGTGATTATCTTACCCAGAGGTTTCACAGCTACGAATTTGTTAATCTTTACATGGAATGGTAGATGATAAAAATGAGAGCTATTAAGTTAGCTGCCCAGAGTCTCAGCCATTTGCCTTATTCCTCTTTCTGTACATCTCCACTCCCACACCACTCCCATCTGCCTTCATCCTTTAGCACCGAGAATAGCGCTTGGCACATGGTAGTTTCTCATCAGAAGTCCATTGAGTGAAACGATCAACACCTACCACTGACAGAGTGCTATTTTTGCTGCTGCATCTTCCCAGTTGGGAGCTTCATACTATGTTCTTCAGAATGGGCCTTTTGCAGCAGCATGACTCATTGCACGTGGAAAATCTCTCTTAACAAGCCTAATGAGGGGCAGGATATATGAACACCCACAGTGGACCCTTTCTGCCTTTCACCCAGTAAATAGGTCACCATGGGAAACCATAGATTACTTTTTCCACCTGCCAAGCACTACTTATGACAAGACACTTGAAAAACAAAACACTTTTGGCTTCTTACTGTTGATGCTAGTTTTGGATAATTAACAAAGACTTTGTCAAAAGATTTTGCTATTAGATCAACTGAGCATGCAGATTACTCTGTCAATGCTGCTTGATAGGCCAGAGGTAACAGCAGAGATGCCTGAGTGAGGAACTGGTTGTAGAGAAAGAGGTGCCATGACCCAGAGGGTCACGTGTGCTTTTCCAGTTCATTCACTCAGCTAATATATTCTCAGCACTTAGAGTGGGATTTGGGAATGTACTTGACTGAGAGCCCATGCCTCCCCTCAATGGACAAATAATTTTAATCCAGTGCACTGTGTTCTTACCAAAGTAAGTTCATGAAAAAGTGGAGACACAGAGGGTACTACTGGGGGGGGGGTGAGAACTTGATGGTGACTCTCTTACTATGTTCCCTCAGAAGAAAATATTTATTCAGTGAGCACATGTCTCTTTAAATTCCTCCAGAGCTGCAAAAATCTTGCATTCTCATTTCAACGGTAGTTCTCTTTCCTTCCTTCTTTCTTCTACTCTTCCCTTTTTCTCTAAACCAAACCTAAGCAAGTCTGCCTTATCCAGAGGCAGCTGGTGCTACAATGTGAGAATGTTAAACATTTAACATCTTGTCACATACAAAATTGATAGAGTCATCCTTTTTGTTTCAGAGTTTCGTGTTTAGAGGTTGAAAAGCTAGATTGATGAGCATTACCAGCGAGAAATATTTTGTGAGAAGTGAAGCTGATGACACGTTCCTTTACAGTTTAGTGAAATTCAGCAAATCGAATTCTATTATCCTGTCAAAGATTCACAAAGGGGAAACCTAAAAGCATATTTAAGATGAATCTTTAAAGATTTCAAAAGCCCCACGCACATCTGCAAAACTCAGATGCATTTGGTGCTGATAGACCTTTGTATTCTTTTTACATGGAGAGGAGTAAATTCTCTTCCAAGAACTAATTAATTTGAAATAAAGTTATCTGAGTGATGCTATATGCCTGCCTTTTCTCTATAGAAAAGCAGTCAAGCAGTAAACCATAACCATGTGTTTGTTTTTTTAGTACAAAAGCTTTTCAAAGTTTATGTAGCCAGATTTACCCAGGCACACCAAAATAGAAGCTTTTTTATGAATCATAAAGCTGAATCCTGAAATTGCCAATTTTATAGAGCATTTAAAGCCAGATTATTTAGGCCCTTCTTATTTTCACAACCAAGTGTGAAATATGGTGTAATACATGCATTTTTACCAAAATACCAGGAGCAATCATTTTAAAGCATTTATCCACAATTCTGTATTTTATTTGAGGTTCTCAAGCCGACAAACAGAAGGAAGTTATGATGCTTTTGGCAGTTAGTGGAACTATATATATACTTAAACTGAAATGTTTATTATTAAGTCCAAGAGAAGCATTGATGTGAAGGCTCATTTTTCTCAGCTATTACTATTTAATAATCATTCATTGAAGAAGGAAATTCTCAACAGACTTTGTTGAGAAATCACTATGTACTGTATAATATCAAATTTAATATTCCTAGATGGTAGAAATTTAATATTCTTGAAAGGTAGATGGTATCTCCATTTTGAAGATGACAAAATAGTTAAGAAATATGCTGGGAGATAGTAAGAAGGGAAGTTGTAGTTGACTTCAATTTGACTAACCCCAAAGCCCATGTGGGCTTTTTCCAGAACAGCATAAGAAATTCTGTTTGGAACTCATGATGAAAACAAAGTCAAAGCTGTGTGAAAAAAATGTGAGAGGATGTTAATGGGTTGAAATGTGTCTTCCCCAAACATATGCTGAAGTCCTACCCCCCAGAACCTCAAAGTGTGATCTTATTTGGAAATAGGATTGTAACAAATGTAGTAAGTTAAGATGAGGTCATACTGGAGTAAGGTGGAGCCTTAATCCAATATGACTTGTGTTATAAGAAACGGAGAGAGACACACCAGAGAATGCCACAGGAAGGCAATGGAGGCAGAGGTGATGTACCCACAAGCCAGGAACACCAAGGAGCTAGAGAAAGGCATAGAACAGATTCTGCCTCACAGCTCTCAAAGGGAACTAACCCTGCCAACACCTTGATTGTGGACTTCTAAACTTCAGAACTGTGAAAAAATAACTTGCTTATCTTTTAGAGACCCAGTTTGGGGAACTTTTTGACAACAGCCCTGGGAAACTAACACAGGAAGTAATAGAGCTTTATAAAGTCCAGGACAAAAATGAGCCCAAACCTTCATGTTAGGCAAGTGCCCTGCATGAGGAATAACTGTCACTTGTTATTTTTCCTTAATCACAGAAAATCCACACCTAACCCAATATGTGATTTGAATGACATATTTTATTATCTTCTCAGAAAATATGTATACATATACAGTATATGACTCACCAAGGCAACAGTTTAAATTCTAACATTTTATTATGCCCACACGTGCCACAAGGACACTGGGAGAGGATGTGCTCTTTAACAAAGGTTTCACCAGTGTCTCTCTGATGGTTGCTGTTGGCAACCAGTTCTATAAGACGCACAGTGAAGGCCTAATTAGGGCAGGAGTCAGGAAGAGATTGCAGGTAATGGAGGTCAAACACAACTGAGATCGGGCAGGTGACTGACATCTGATGTAGTCAAACTAAGGGGATCAAGGTTTGAGGCGGGCAGAGACAACAGGTGAAGGCTGAAGACTGAACATTGATGGAAATAATTAAAAGCTGGATCTGACAAGGACATTCAAGCTAGGTCAAACAATAAATATGATAAAATTTAAGGTAAGTCTGAGGTTTTCATCTTCAGAAACCTACTCTTCCTCAAATGATTTTTTCTTTAGACTGTAGATCTTCAGTCGTTAAAAGGACTACACTTACACACCAGCCTAACTCCCTGTAGAGTCAGTTTACCTCCTCATTCCACCAAGGCGCTGCTTATAACTCAGTTAAGAAGGAGAAACTTGCCTTTTTAGAACTGGGCTGAAAATGTGAATCTGAAGTACAAATCATCTGTATCTATAATTTTTATTGATGATAACTTTGGTATTTCAAGATTTTAAAAAATATGGCCATTTCTTTTTGTTCTGAAATTCCCCATTAGCCAAAAATAAGATTAGCTAACAATGAAGACTACTCAGCGAATGTGGCTATTTAGTCCATGACTTGTTGTTCAAGCACTATTTACGAGAATAGGGAGAGGATTCCAAATTTACAGATATTGTACTGAACGCTGAAAATAAAGACAAAACTAAGAAATGGTTATATATATATATATATATATATATATATATATATTGTTTTTGACAGAGGGAGAGAGAGAGAGAGATACAGAGAGAGAGAGAGAACTGAACTGAACTGGGGGAACTCCCCAGTTCAGCATATGGATCCACACAGGCCAAGTCCAGGATTCTATCCTCAGTCCTCGGTCCTCGGTCCTAGGCGCTGCAAAGTGAGCGCTTAACCCACTGAGCCATCCTGGCTTCCCCAAGAAATGGTTCCTGACTTAAGATGGTTAACAGTCTAGTTAGGGAGGCAGTATCAAATCTATATATTACAATGTAGTAAGTGCCTATAATCAAGAGAGTGAATCCTTCTAATGTAGGGCTTAGTATGTGAGGGAAACTCAGAAATAAATTGATTAGGGGTGGAGCCTATATCAACATAGAGCATACCTATATAAAGTAGAGAACAATAGGTGATGAGGCTGCAGAAGTAGAGCCAGATCTGATGCTAGGGACCTTTGCAAATGGACTTCAGTGATAGATAGCATAGTCAGTCTTACTACGAGTATATAGGAAGGTCATTTCCACAGCTTTGCTGTAGCCTAGTGAGAGGAATGGGCTGCCTAGAGGCAGAAGAAATCAATTATAGTATTGTCAGATTTAGACTTTAGTTAATCTTGCTAGTTTTAAAAGAATGACAAGTCCTAGGGGGTATTTCATAGGTATTTATTTCATATATGAAGATGATGCTATATATTCCCCACCACTAATTTAAACCTGTTATTTCTCTATTTATTTTTATAATATTTATAGAAATAAATATTATAATATATATAACAATATATAAATATATTATAGTAATAATACTTTTATCATAATGTATATGCCTTCATACATCCACCCTCCTTCTCCAACCCTTATTATGATGAGTTAAAACAGCTTATTTCTAGGATTTTCTAGTGTTAGAACATTCTACTTAGACAACGTGCCCTTAATGAGAGCTCTCACAAATGATCTCCATAATTGTTAAACATGTGATAGATAATATTTTCTTTAGCAATCTCTCTCCAAATATGACAGAAGTCTAAAAGAAATATTTGCACTGAATGTTTCCATGAGCAGATTTGCAAGGAAATGCTAACAATTCAAAGCAAAACAGAAACATTGTCCTCAGCTCAGTTGATGGAGACTATTCATAGCTTGTCCCCATTTCAGCAGATGTGACTCATTATTATGTATCACAGGAATCATTCTCAACACCTGTGGGCACTTTCTACGTGCAGTGAATCAGTAGGAGTAATTCCTTTAATCCCATTTCTCAGATGGAAATAAAAGCAACTTGTTCATCATATTTTCTCAGATCAGACAGTTCATTTCAAACTAATCTCCTTCCCTAAAGCACTTAATTGGTATCAAAAACTTTCTGGCATTTACTCCTCAGTGGTTCATATGTCAAATAGCTTAGCCCATATATTAGCAAGACACTTACAAGACATGCAAGGAATGGTAAGCAGCTCAAATGAACCAGCCTGTGGAAAGTAGTTTAGGATCAATGCAGCAGTAGCCTTTACTAACATTAGTAATAGTGATGTGTATGGAGATCTCTATGTGTACACCCTGTGTTAAGCATTATATACAACTTGCTATTTAGAATTCATAGTCGCAACTTCAATTAGACTGCATTTTTGAAGTGAGAAAACTGAGACTTAGAGAATGACTTGTGTAAGGAATACAGGTAGTAAGCAAAGAGTTGATTTGGAATTAGACTATTAGAAGCCAAAGTTCATGGTCTCAATCACTAGTCCAGTGGTTCTCAGTTTTTAGTATCAGAATCACCTAGAAGTCTTGAAACACAGATTGTTGGGCCCTCTCCCAGAGTTTCTGATTGGGCAGGTGTGATGCAGGGTCAAAACTTGCATTTCTAACTACTTCTTAGGGAGGTGCTGAGGCTGATGGTCCAGAGACAAAGGTTTGAGAACCACTGCTCCAAACAATACTGAATGAAATCATCTTTGATTATGTTCAGCACACTTCAGGAAGCCATTCAAAATTTTTGAGCAAGTGATGACCTGACCAGAGTTCTGCTTTTAAAAGATTAATCTGGCAGCTTTATATAGGGTACTAGAGGACAGATGGGAGAGCAAAAGTTTCTCAGCTAAGGCAAGTAGAAAATAAGAGACAGTAGAAATGTGGAGGAATATTGCCCAGCTGGAATGGAGTGAGAGCATTTGCTGATTAATTGTGGAGAAAGCGATCATCAGAGGTGACTCTACCTTTTGGTCAGGGTGACTAGAAGAATTGTTGAGCTATTAATAAAAATTGAAAGGACAGAAGGGAAATCTACTTCCTTGTGTATTTCATTGACTGTTTTCACATAGCTCCCTACCATTCACTCTCTTTACTGTTTTCAGTTATGACAGTTCCACAGCATTTTCCTTTTTCCTCTTTTCCTATGAGACCAATGTACCCAAAGGGAAACTACAGATTCTTGCTCTTTTCTGAGATGCTATTCTTATTTACAGAGGACATCTGATTCTCCCACTCTTCCCATCAACTTCTTTTAAGTGTGGCAGTATAGCTTGCACTTTGCTAAGGGATCTTAGTATATTCTACTAATGATTGAATTTATGGATTCTGTGTTTTACCTGGAGCCTTTCTGGTAAAACATACTATCAATGATGGAGGCCTCATTATCCATTACAGACAGTGTTCTGAATAACATCTGTTTTTTAAGTTCAAAATTATTGTATATTTTTTTGGTCTCATGTTTAGATTTTATGTAATTGCTTTTATAAGTAAAGGAAGCATTTTTAAAACACTATTTACAAATATGTATCCTTGAGGGAGTCTTTAGTCTTCAATTTAAAACAAATCATCTTTTTTTAAAAGTAGAAAATTTAAAAGTCCTTAAAATTGATTTTTCTAAACTAAAATAATAAGGAAACTAGAATAATAGAAAAGAAAACATCTGAGAATCTCTTTATAAAATAAATGGATTTACAAAACAATCCTGCAGAATGAATCTTTCAAAGAAAATTAGGTGCTATACATGAAATTTTCCTAAAGTACAGGCATTTATCCATAATGAGGATATATTATGGCTGAGATAAACCAAAGGTTAATGTTTATAATGTTCAACATTCTATTGTGAAATAATTATCTGTGTCTGGATTATGAATGAAATTTTTTTCCCAAAAATGGACTGAACTAAGATCTTCAGTGTGAAAATGTAACTGTATGACATTTAAATACACTTTAAAAATTTACAAGGCCTCACCTTCTATTTTTCTGAAATATTTGAGACTTTACCTCCCATATTTGCTACCATTTTTTTTTCTCAGTCCCCCCAAACCACTCCAAAGTTTCATGATTTCTCTTCTGTTAACCTTCCAAGAGAGAAATCCTGCCTCTCCTTTGTGAAGCAGGTATGCCTCATCCTCCTGGTCAATGTCACCACCTCTACCTCTGACTCTCTCTCCCTCAGTCCCTGCTTGTCTCCTTCGACCTTCTCTCTCCTTCTTATTCTCTGACACAAAGTTCATGTCTCACAACTTCAACATAAGCAACAAGCTGATTGCTCTGCCTCCATTTTTAGTGTACTGATAGCAAAAGAGAGCGAAGGAGGAAGGGAGCCTGGGAACATGGTAGAAGGCATTTCGGTCTTGGTCCACTTGGTAATGGAAAAAAGTCCTCTCTCCTGGAGAGTGCATACTAGACAAGTATGCACTCTGTACCAGGATGCCACACTTATGCTCACCCACAGCCTCAGCCTTGGCACACTGCCCACTTTTATCCTTTCAGTCACCATGCACAATTTCTGAAGAACCCAAGTTAATCACTGACTTCAAGACTCATAGTTTCCAGGTATTGTCTATTTGTTGCTCTTTTTTCAAACACAAAGGAAGCTTTCTCCTTCCAAGGCTGGTGCCTTTGAGAGCTACAGCCAGGGTTTGGGCTGTGGACTGAACCACGTGCTGGGTCAGAGTCCAGTCCGAACTGTAGCATGCCTAAACATTTGGGTTGGGAAGACTTGAAGTCAGGCTAACAAAAGGCAAGGTAGCCTCTCACTGAACTTAGATCTGAAAGTTCCACGTGGAGCTGATTCATTGTGGAGTGTTTACTTGGGGTTTTAATTCCCTCAGTTGTGAATAGTGCTGACTTGGAAACAGAGGTAAAGGGAGTCTTGAGCAGTCCCCTGTGGTCCCTATGGTAGTGTTGGGGTCTTCTCTATGAGAGCACAGACCCGCTTCTCTGTGCTCTGGGTGCTCTGACTGAAAAATATTCTTACAGACGTTTTCCTTTTGGGCAACAACTCAACCCCCAGCTTCAACTTCAGAACATTTTTAGAAAATGTCCTTTCTCTGTCACCAGAGGGTTTTACAGTAGCGAAATTATAATGCATGAAGAGGCTGTGCTTAGTAGTGATTAAGGACACATACTCCCAGCTGGACTGGCTGGGTTCACGTTCCGGCCTTGCCATTGCCTACTTGTATGTGTGATACTGGCCAAGCTAATTAACCTCTTTCTATTTGCTTCCTTATCCATAGAATGGAAAAAGTAATAGTACCTACTTTATAATTGTGAGGATTAGCTGACACAAAGTAAGTGACTTAAAATAATGCTTGGCACATAGTTTTTGCTCAGTAAATGTTATCTGTTATATAAAATACATGTTTTAGTACAATAAATTCCTGTCATCATATACACAAACATATATATATATATGATAGATAGATAGATAATATTAAATGCTATTTCTATAAAGCCCTTTTTATTTCTTTCCTTTCTTAATTCTTTTGATTTGCAAATAATTGATAAGGATTCACTATATTCCAGGTAAGAGGATTTATAGTGATCAGCAAGATGGACCCACAGAGTTGGTAATAGGCCATTTCAGCAAAGCATAACATTTTTTTAAAGATTTGTTTTATCATTTTTTTGACAGAGAGAGAGAAATAGAAAGAAGGGAGAGGGCCCAGAGCAATCTCAATAGTTGTACGTCATCAGTTTTCACTATAGTTTCATTCCACACAGGTGGGCAAGGGCTGAGGGCAGAAACCCAGCAGGGGGCTCCCGCATGGGAGGCACACCCCCATGAGCTGGGGACCTCCTACATGGGAAGCACAACCGGATGGGAGCTGAACTGGGGGCCTCCCACATGGGAAGCTCACCCCAGTGAGAACAGAAATGGGGACACACCCCAGTTCAGCTTGTGGGTCTGCACAGGCCAGGGCCTGGGATATGATCCTTGGACCCCGGGGCTGCAAGACGAGAGTTTAACCTGCTGAGCCATCCCAGCATCCCCAGTGTAATACATTGTGTGATATCAAGGACACAGGATCAAATAAATAAATGTATGGATGAATAAATGAGAGAGTGAATGTTTCTAGATATTTCTACTTAAATATTAAGTGCTTTGATCCCTGAGAATAAATAAAATGTTCTTTAAATTCTGTGCCAGTTTATTCACAGTGCCATTTCTGCTATGAATCATGACTACTCCAAAGCCCAGAGTGATCATGCATCTGCATCCAACTGTTGTTAATCTTCTAAGCAGGTAGCTGGGATCCAGATAGAGCAAAACATGCAGGCGAGAAAGATGTATCAATATCCTTCCAAATATAGATGGCAGGAAGTAATTATTATCTGCCTTAGTTCCTACCCTTCTCACTTTTCCAATTCAAACTCATACTGAGATCCACTGGTCGGAATTGTTCTTTTTCTAAAATCTGGTTTTGCTCTATTGGAAACTTAACGTAGCAGGTGAAGCATTCAAGCCCATGATAAATCAGGACCAGACACAAATAGAAACCTGTAGACTCAAGGGCTTCAAAGAAAGACAGTTAGGGCAGTTCTGTGCTTGGAACTGCTGCTTATACTTGCTAAGAGCCAGAATCCAAAGGAGGCAGCTGCTGCAAAGGCGCATAAATAAAAGAAGCTCGTTCCCAGCGTTCCCATGGGAACCCGAGGCAGTTCGAATTACCCATTCCCCAGGCACGGTTTCCTTTCAGCTTGCTGTCTTATATTAAAAGGTAAAACAACAGGTACACTCCCAGAGTGGAGCTTGGGGGATATTTGTAGTGGGAGTTGTATGACTGACTCTCCCAATACAGAAAAGAATGCTTACTGATGAAGCTATACATTTTAAAAGTAGCACAAAAAAGAGGGAATATGTCCCATTTCTACATATTCCCAAAATGTAGGTGGTTATTTAGCCCCTAAAGTGTGTATGTGTGTGTGTGTGTGTGTGTGTGTGTGTGTGTGTGTGTTGGTGGTGGTGGTGGTGGTGTGTGTGTGTGTGTGTGTGTGTATGTAATATCTAAGGAGGCAATCCCAGAATACTATATTAATTCTCTGATTGGAATACTGACTGTGTGATTCAAATCTGGATTAAAATTGGTGTTTCTACGGGTTCAAATATGTTGTCTTTTGACCTTTGCTCCTGACTTAAGTGGAAACTTTGCCTATAGGGGGAATTCAAGATTAGACTGTGAACACATAAAACCCAGCACTGTATGATCCAAAGCTTCAATAGGTTCATGGCCAGAAGCACAAGTTTCTAACACCAAGCCCAATTGTCCACTGAAAACTGAAACATTCAAATTACTAATGAGAGGGAAGAGGCTCATGTGTTCACCTCAGCACACCACCACAAGGCTCTCCGTAGTGCAGCAACACTGTGGAGCAGGAAATCAAGGTGCCCTAGTGAGTGCTCTAGCCTTCTCCTCCCTAGTCCTGGCCAGGTCACTCGCCTCTGACAAATTACCTGGCCTTCAGTCCTGCAGTCGCTACATAAAAATACTAAAGAAAACTGGAAGTAACAACAACAAAAAAATACTAAAGAATAATGATAATAATACCTGTCCCACATGGTTGCTGGGAAGATTAAATGAAAAATTAAATATATATGGGAAATAGGTGTTTAACACCTGTGATTTTAAAAAGTACTTTTATAGACATTATTCTGATACCTCTGAAACGTATAGCTTTGTAGAGATGCGTATTATAAAATTGTGTAAGTGATATTTGTGTCTTGCCGTATTCGCTAAGTCACATATCTAAGATAACAAGGCAATTCTCTCAAGCCAAGCCACAATTCCAAAGGCATGGCTGAATGAGGAGTTCTTGCTTTCACTAGAGAAGTGTTCTTACAAAACTTTGACATTTGGCAAGAGCTCGACTGTGGCCAACCACAAACCATCAGAGTTTCTGCTGCAATGTCTGTGAAGACTCCAGTGAATTCTTCTATGCGAAGTCTTTAAAATACACACTAATGATGTGGTAATTGGCACCAGATAGTGGTTGGAAGCATTCTGAAGGGCCTATTGGGTATTTTAGCTGCTTGAGCTCTGCCCCCTTCAGCTAGTTGCAGAAACCTGCAGAGGAGCTGCCTCAGGGAGACTTCCAGCAGTGAGGGGCAGGGAAGGGGGTGGCTTACAGCAGGGGCATGCATGTCCTCTTCAGCTGGCACTGTGTGGACTGCAGGGCTGCTGCCCAGTCCCACTGTGGCCAGACCATGTGTGCACCCAGTTGGTGACTCGCTGCAGGGCCTCCCCAAAGCCATTTCATTTTTCTTTTTTTTAAGAATCTGTTTGAAAGAATATGAGAGAATGAAGGGGGAGGGCCTAAAGCAGTCTCCATAGTTGTACATCATTAGTTGTGACATTTCATTCCACACAGGTGGAGGTGGGGCCACGCAGGGTGGAAACTGAACCCAGAGCCTTCTGCATGGGAGGTGAAAACCTTCATCCTTGTGCCATCTTGATGGTTACCAGTTGAACCGCAGTTCAGCGTATAGGTTCGCACAGGTCAGGAATCAAACCCTGGATCTCGTGATTGTGAGGCAAGCACTCAATCACTGAGATATCCTGGCTTCTCTTCCAAAGCCATTTCTATTCAAAACTTGTTTAAGAAAATGCATTAGCAAGAAGTCACATAAATCTTTCCAGAAAGAAGCTCAGAAAAGATTTTCCATTTTTCTCAGTTCTGGGAGTATGGGCATTCTTTAATTAATTAATTTATTTACCAAATGCTTATCCAGGTCTTACATTTCTAGGCTCTGTGATACAGTAGCAAATAAAACACAGAACATAATCCTTTTTCTTATGGAGCTTTTGGTCTAACTGAGAGGAGAGTGAAGGACTTTCTCTTTTTAAATAAATTATGTAGTATATGAAAGCAAGGATGGGGAACAGGAAACACAGAAATAGATGTGGTTTGCAATTTTAAACAGGATAGTCAGAGAAGGTCTCACCTAGAAGTAACATCTGAGCAAAGACATGAACAGAGTGAAAGAGAAAAACTTATGTCCCTAGGGAAGAGCATTCCAGATTGTGGGAACAGTAAGTGTGAATTCCCTGAGGTGAAATTGTGTCTGATTTCAGAAAACACCCAGGAGGCCATAAGGAATGAAGTGATGATAGGGAAGAGTAACAGGGGACAGAGTAGAGAAGCAGAGAGGGCAGCGGATCAGGATACATGCCACTGCAGGGATCTGAGCAAAGGGGGAACAGGACTCTGCTGCTTTTTGAAAGGATTCCTCTACCCCAGGTACTTTATGGCACTGAGAGAAAATTAGTTTGTTCTTCAAACCTACTTTTCTGTCTCTCAACTATTTAATAAATATTTTATTTAAAGTGGGCTGTAGGGAAAGCTGGGATGGCTCAGCAGGTTGAGCGCTCGCTTTGAAGCCCTAAGGACCAACGATTGAATCCCGGCCTCGGCCCATGTGGACCCACATGCTGAACTGAGGTGTACCCCAATTTCAGTTCTTGCTGGGACCTATGTGGAAGACTCCCAGCCCAGTTCCTGCCCCATGCAGCCCTGTGCCCACCTGTGGAGTGAAACTATATAGAAAACTAATGTCAGCTATGGAGACTGCTCTGGGCCTTCCCCATTCTCTCTGTCTCTCTCTGTCTCTGTTTCTCTCTGTCAAAAATCAATAAAAATTCATCTTTAAAGTGGGCTGTGCACTGGGCACTGGAGGAGACAGCAAGCAGAAAAAATTATGATCAACAATGTAATAAAGAACATACTAAAGAGGGCAGGGCACCAAGTGTGGGAGAGAAGGAAGACAAGGCCGGCAAGATGAGTAGCATTATCCAGTGGAAGAAGAGTGGGACTAAAGCTATAGACAGAAATGGTGACAAGCATGAGAATAATATGTGTGAGATTCTTCTACATACTTTCCATGTGTATCATTATATAATCCACACAAAAATTTTACATATGTGATAGGTATGATTATTATCCTCCACAGAGCAGAAGGGGAAAGTAAGGTACAAGCAGAGTTGAATAAGTTGGTCAAAAGTTACAATTAGACAGTGCAGATGCCAAGACTGGAAATTTGACTAATGGGCTCTGTCTGATTCAGACCTTAACACTCCTAACCACTTAGTCAACCTGCACAGACTCTTGGGGCTGAGAGCTGAGGCTGGAGAAATGACCAGGAGTTCAGTTCTACCAATTTTTAAAGCATACTCTGTGCCAGGCTCCACATGCCAGGGCTATAGAGATGAACAACAAAACTTCCTACTCTGAAGGAGGGTGCAGTCTGGCATGCCACGTATCAAGGCTGAATCAATGCCAACACAGAAATGACCATGGAGGTCTAGCCACGCACAGGGCACAGAGCACTCTTAGGGACTCCACAGTCTGGTTGCTACCAACACAGAAGGAAGGAATTCTCGTTAGCTCAGCAGGAAATATCAATCCCTGGGTTTTCCCAGGAGTCAAAGAAGAGCGTGGAACATCACACTAGAGCCTGGTAAGGACCCCCACATTATTGGCAGCAGAAGAGCGTTTTCACAAGAACAAGGCACCCTAGCAGCATAATACCATTTTGTTATTCAAGATCTGAAAGCAAAAAATACACAGAGGAGATGAGAAAAGCTTTGGTAGTGTGTGATGAGGCAAAAGGTCCCAGAAATTTGGCATAAGTTCACTTAAAGAAACAAAAAACATTGCTTGTAATTTGTAACCTCTTCAGGGTGTTTCAAATGGCTCGTGAAGATCAATATTCTGCACGTTCAGAGAATTTAGGGAGTTTTAAAGCTTCCATTCAGACTGTCCTGTCATAAAGAACAAAGAAACATGGAATTTCTAGCAGGGATCTGAATTCACACGATGGAGCCTAGAGATGTAATATCAACAAAGACGGCCTTTGAACTTTTCTTTATCCAAATGGGGAAACAAATACATACTGCTCTGTAAGCCTCTACCTAGTAGTTGCTTTTATCTTCCATCAATAAAATTGCTCTTGTGATTTAATTTATGTACCCACCCAGTGGTCATTATTATAAAGTAGTGGCTCAAAGCAAGGTCTCAAGTAGAGCTGAGTTCAAATTCAGGTTTTACCATGTATGAACCGTGGGATCTTGGGAGAGTTAGTTGAGCTCTCCAAGCCTCAAATGTCTCATCTGTGAGATGAAAACAAGAATTCACCTTCTTTATAGCATTGCAATGAAGGTTAATTGAGAATATGATGTATATATGTCTGATACACAGTAAACACTGAATCAATGTAAACTAGGTATTTTTTTCCATTTTCTCATTAGCTCATGTATTTTACTCTTTATTATTGAACTTGTAGGATAAACTATTAAAATGAAGGATGATTTGAGATCTTACTTTCATTGTGATAGAATTGTTTGGCCTAAAGGTGGAAAGCACCTTAGTGGAGCAACTTGTACTAGATTTATCTGTTGTTCTAAAGGAGAGGTCGATAATCTATGGCCAAATCCAACTTCCTGCCCATTTTTTTTAAGTTTTAGTGGAATACAGTCTCACTCATTTGTTTACATATTGTCTATGTCTGCTTCTGTACTACAGCAGTAGACTTGAATAGTTGCAGCAGAGACTATAAGACCTGCAAAGCCTAAAATATTTACTATCTGCCCTTTATAGGATCATTTTTCTGACCCTTGCTCTAGAAACATAAAATATACATTCTTTTCAAGTCACATAGCTGCCTGCATTGGAAACTTATCTCTCCATGGAAAAATATAAAGTCTACTTTCAAGAAGTCAACACATTTACTTTGACTAGTTAATACCAGGGGTTGTATGAGTTCCCAGAGGATGCAAAGACTCACCAGACAGGGCCCTCCCCATGAACAGTCCACATTGGGGATGAGATGAATATACAATAGGCAATTAAAACAGGATGATGGGATACAGAGTGGAGAAATAGAAGGCCTGCATGGTGGACAGAGGGCAGAGGCAGGGGAGACTGGTACAGGATGAAGGCCCAGGTAGGTGGGTAAGAGTTCAGACCATGAAGGCTTTATTGGCCAGCACAGGGCATTAGGATATTGTTCTACATGTGTTGGGTAGTCACTGAGGGATTTTGAGCAGGGACATGACATGATCTGATTAACATTTTCAAAAGTTCATCCTTGTTATTCTTTTCCCTTCTCTTCTCTTCCTAAATTGTTTAGTCCAAAAGCTATTACACAGGGCTGAGCAAGGTCACCTCCTCCACAGGGTATGGAGCAGGATGTCTGCCTTAAGTCTGGTGCAGAGAATATCTGTGTGGATGGTGAAAGTGACAGGTGGCAGTGGTTTGGCATGAAGTGTCAGATCCAGAGCTGGAGAAAGAAAGGGTTTCCTCAGGGATCTGGAGGTCATCAGCCAAGACCAGGTACGGTGAGGAAGGCGTCCATATGGTATGGGAGGTCAAAGTCCAATCCTAAGGAGGAGACCTCTGTGGGAGGGGGCGGTGAAGCAGTGGCCCCACATGAGGTGTGAGAGCCCCAGCACTCTGAGAAGTGCATTCATTCAGGGAAAGGGTACCCCACTGTGTTTCCAGGTGGATTGAAAAGAGCCTCTGCATAGTGCAGTTAACCAGTGTAGAATAGTTGGAGTATGAAGGTTATGAGGAGCACATAAGTATGGGCAAGCAACCCAGTGCAAGTGATTGAAACCTGAGCATCATGAGAAGGCTATTGTATGGACAGAGCTCAGTGCTGAGTGCTGGGGCAACCACTTGGGACAGATGGGGACTATCCCAGAGCAGGGTGTCAGAACACAAGAAAGTACGAAGGGCATCCACATGGAGGAAACAGCGGGTGTGGGATGTTAGAGCCTAAGTGGAGTTAAGGAGGTGTCTGTGTGTGAGGAGGGGTGAGGCTATGACAGCAGCTGGGGATTTGTACATTCAGGGTCTTTGATCAAATAAGTAAATATACCAAGGATAATGGGAACCAGGTTTCTCATATAGGTATGACTTTATGATTTGAGGGCAGAGGGAGAGATTTGATATTCACATGTTTATGTATATACATGCAAGTTGTTTAGTTCATCTGTTCTGTGAGAGGATCTGGGAGCAGCCACACTTTAATTGTAAAGAGCACGCCAAGCATTTTGATCTTGATTTTTAAATTCTCCACTAAAAGGAAATAGAGAATTCTGAAGAAAGGACAGATTTCAAGACTGGGACAAGAATATACAAAACAAGTTTGTACCATCTTAGGTGAAGAAGTAAAGCGGTTCTTAAAGAAAGGGGCTATATCCCAGAGGCACAGCTTAAAGGGGCTCCTCTTTGCCACCGTGAGAGAATTGGAGCATCAAAATAAATGATGATGGTAGTATATTCATTAAAATAGTAACTTTAAATCCATACAGATGTAAATATGTGAAAATACTGAAATTTGGTTGAGATGTGGTCTCAAATTACTACCCACAAAATACTTACTAATTACTAAAAGGAAAAGAGGAATTTTGTAGTAAAGAGCCCTGTCAGACACTACCTTAATCAAGTGATCAAAATTAACAACACAATAAAGGGACAAATCAAAATGTGATGGCATGTAATGACAAGAACAGAGCTTTGCTTCTGTGATACTTCTTGCAAAGGTACATAACCTTACTTTAATCATTAGTGAATCTCATAAAAAGACAAAGTGAAGGACATTTTGCAAAATAACTGGCTTGTCATCTTGAAAAATGTCATGGTCTCGGGAAGCCGGGATGGCTCAGTGGGTTAGGCGCTCACTTTGCGCACCAGGGACCGAGGATCAAATCCCGGCCCCGGCCTGTGCGGACCCATATGCTGAACTGGGGAGTTTCCCCAGTTCAGTTCTCTCTCTGTCTCTGTATCTCTCTCTCTCTCTCTCTCTCTCTCTCTCTCTCTCTCTCTCTCTCTCTCTCTGTCAAAAATAAATAAATAAAATTAAAAAACAAACAAACAAAAAAAACGTCATGGTCTTGAAATTTGAGAAGAAATTAAGAAAATGTTCCAGATTGAAGGAGATTAAAGAATCATAATAGCTAAATGCAGTGTGTGATTCTGAATTGGGTCCTTATAGCTATAAAGTTTATTGAGCTAATTGGGAAAGGTTAAATGGAGTCTGAGAGTAGATGGTGGAATAGAATGGTTATACAGTGATCCCTCGTTTTTCGCGGTTAATGGGGACCAGAACCTTCCACGAAAGCTGAAAAACCGCGAACTAGGATTTGCCCCTAGGAATTTTCGTGTATGCGGGTACAAGAATGTTTTAAATATGTAAACAGTATTCATACTTTACTCATTTAAGACAAAAATGACAACAGTATACGTATTTACTTAAACGTGTCTGTGCTAATTAATAAGGTTAATTACAAAACCTTATACAGTAATAAACATGAATCAACATTGCTTTCTGAGAGAGGCGAAGAGTCTTGTGTTGGTGGCGGAGGAGAGGCTCTCACTTGACTCGTAGAAGCTTTAGTCTCACTTGGAGACTCTTCTGCTAGAGGTGCTGACGATAGAGCCGGGGGCTTTACCTTGGAGAGAAACATGGTGATGGGTAGTTGTCTTTGTTTTTTCTTTTCCTTCAAAATTTCCCTCTACAAGGACAGAACCCCGTCAACGCGATTGCTGAACTCAACAGCTCGAACCATATTGTCGTCAATGTCTTGTGCAAATTGTTGCATCGCTCTTGCCATGTTGCACAATTGTTGCAGATTCTCCAGGGTAAGGCCACGCTTTTCAGTTTCTTCTTCGTCTTCCTCTTTGTTTTCTTCCTCACTTGCAGAATTTGTCATCTCAAGGAGGTCTTCATCGGTCAGTGGGTCCGAGTGGCAATCGATAAGGGCACTGATGTCTTCTTCCATCATGTCAACAAATCCTTCATTCCTTATGATGTGAGCCAGCCTCACCGCCTTCTCCACCACTGAGTGATGAACTTCTTCAGGAGTGAAGCCTGGATAGTCGTGCACCACGTTCGGCCATAATTTCTTCCAGCTAGATGTTATGGTCTCACTCTTCATGTCCTTTAATGCTTGCTGAATATTAGACAAACATGAGGCAATGTCGTAACTGCGCCAGTATGCTTTCAAGGTGAATTCGTCATTGGCATCGTCAACTGCCGAGATGAGGCCCTCCATCGTGGAGTGAGTGTAGAGTGCCTTAAAGGCACGAATGACACCTTGATCCATCGGCTGAATTAGAGATGTAGTGTTCGGGGGCAGAAGCTCTATCTGCACACCGTCATATTGCAGGTCCGTTGCATGGCCTCCTGCACAGTCCATCAGGAGAAGGACCTTAAAGGGGAGGCCCTTT